>WBMY01010274.1:0-63227 GCA_013397315.1 Donacobius atricapilla | reverse complement strand
AAAAAAAAAAAAAAGGGAAATTATCTCTTAGTTAATCATTTTCCTATCCACTAATCAAGCAGACACAGAGATTATCGTGGAACAAGAGTGCTGATGTTAGTCATTCACTTAAGCCACACTTTAAAATGCAGTTCAGACACACAGGAACCATCACCCCAATGAAACCTGCCCCTAAGGTTTTCAGTTGCCACCATCCTGACAAGTCCCTGCTCCAGTGGTAGCAGGGGTGGCTCTGAGAACCAGCCGTGCCAGGCAGATTCAGGCACACCCCTGGTTCCTATCATCTCAGCCAACCCCAGCACAAAGAGGGCACTGCCCTGTTTCGGTGCCACCCAGAAAGGGCACTGCCCTGTTTCGGTGCCACCCAGAAGAGGCTGAGGGTTCAGCCTCCTTATTTACAGCAAGGGCTGTGCTTGTTCCTCTGCCACAGCACAGGGATGAGGGCTCTGGCAGGAGGCTTCTGCTGGGGTGAATTATCTCCCGCAGCAGCACATCCTTCACCTTCCTGGGATAATAACAAATGTCCACCTTCAGGGAAGGTTGCTGGCAGCAAGTATCTCTTGAAGAACATATATTTTACGTGCCCCCTGCAGAGGCCAAGCCATTCCCTCTGAAGCAGCAGCTTTTAACACAGTTCAGCAGCAGAGGCAGTGACAGAACACAGCACATGCAAGAGGAACGAGGAAAAGACAGCTTGGGTTTGGGCTGGGAGCCCATGAAGTTGGGCTGGTCACCTGTCTTGGATTCCTGACTTGCGAGCCCCCTTGCCCAAATTCTACCATCCAGCTCAGCCTAAGGCAACACCAGTCTCTGAGTTTATTTTTTCTATTTCTTTTAATGCAAATTAGGAGATCTGAAGCTTTAGTTAGATCCTGGCATCCCACAAAGCTTCCCCAGAAGAAATTCACTTTGTCAGTAAAGATGTTCATGCCTGTCCCATCCCCAAATGATCTAAGTACAGCAAATCTGTCCCCCTTGACTGCTCAGGAAGGGATGGGGAAAGACCACTGTGCTCCAGTCTCATTTCTGCAAGTTCACTTCTTAGAAACCAGCAGAATACAACCTGCTTATATTATGTTGCTTGCAGAAAAAAAAAATTGCTATGAAAAATGTGAAGAAAATGAGGTAGGAGCAATGTGTTGAAGCCAGTTGTCTAATCAGCTAAAGTTACAATCCTAAACCAGTCCCTAGACACCAGAAAAACAGCTCAGTTCTCTAAAGTGCTGACTGGTGACTACATTTCAGCTCTGCATCCCCACCCAGAATACCTCAAGATTATTAAATCACCCAGATACAATTTTATTCTGGGAAAAAAGATTGGCAAAAATAGTGAATAAAATCAGTAATTTTCATCAGTTTGTGTATCCTGCCTTTAGCTCCTTCCTTTTAAGGCTGCAGAGAAAGAGAAGTTTAAATCCCAGTGGTACACTGATGCTTTGTAAGTTATTCCAGCATGAATGATCTCAACCTCAGGAACGATGTGTGCAAGCACTGCCAGAGCAGAGAAGACAGGCATGGAAGAACAGCCCCTTTGTTGTCACGATTCAGGCATGTGATGGGTTGTGACACCTTTTCTGCGAGTGCCATCCATCACTCACAGATGTTAGCACAGAGCCACACTACCTCCTCACCAAGGAGCGTTTCATTTCCACTGCCAGTCACAGAGGGGAACAAGTGCTTTTCCCTGCCTTTTTGCAAAGAGGTAAGAAATAACTTTGCACACCACAGTGGGCAGGCAGAGGATCTCTGCACTGGCTGAAGGCACCTTTCTGCTGCTGCTGCCCTGTGCCCTGGCACTGATGCTGGGAGTGCAGCCTTGTCCCCTATGAGGACACCAGGACCTTGTCCCCGCTCTGGGGATGGCCAGCACTCTCCAGGAGCTCAGTGAGGAATGCTGCCAGCATAGCCAGTGCTCAGACCTGACTCACATCAGGTTTTTGTAGCTTATAAATTAATCTAGCTGGAGGAAGAAGTACCCAGGCTGCATCCCCTGGCCACTGGCTCTGCTACAGCAACAGAGCTGGATCAGTAAGGCCTGCCTGGCTCCTGGCCTTGCCTTTATAAACACACTTAATGATCAGCAATGATGTCTTGGCAGCCTCAGCCTCTCTCACTAATGCCCATGTGCTAGGAGGGCATTTTGCCTGCTCTCAGACAAGCCAATCCCATTTAACAGGGCAGAGATTTAAGAGCAGCAGCCTGCACGGCGCAGCCGAGTGCCAGGCAATCCTCTCGCTGCAGCAGCCAGGCTCCCTGCTGCCACAAAGCTTCTCCACCTAATGAACCTGCCTCCCAGGGAGGGAAAGGCATCGAAGGGACAGCAGCTTTCTGGAGTCCTGCTGGTGCTGGCTCACAGCAGCCCTTTCTGACAGGCAAGGAGACATTTGCTGCCTCTCTGCTCCCCCGCGCAGCGACCCACAGGGACAGGCAATGAGATAATTTATCTAGTTGAGGTTTGCAGCACTAAATGCCAAGGTAGCATCCTGCCCCCGTGATAAATCCACCCACACACAGATTCAGCACAGTGTGGAGGCTGCAGGCAACGGGCAGGCAGAAGGGAAGGGGTCTGCCTGCCCTCCAGCCCCCTCCACTCGCCAAGGACACCCTGATGCACAGGTGTTATTCTCCATCAGTTCCTGAGTGAAGTCCAGTTTTACCAGACCCATAAAAAGGCAGCAGAACACAGCTACCCCTGGGTTGGGGTTGTTGGCACTGAGCTGTCACCAGTTTGCATTGCTGGCAGCCCCCCAGTTTCACTCGCAGGAGGGCAGCCTCTGCCCACCTGCCTGGAGGATGCTCAGTGAGTGCAGCTGCAACTCAAGGGCTTCCCCTGAGCAATCCAGCCTTGAGTGCTTCAAAGGATGATTCCATTTTTCTCCAAGGTATCCCATTACAGAGCTATTCAAGACAAATCCATCATGTTACAGAAGAGCACATTTCAGAGATCCACACACCTGGGCAATGCCCATGCAGGGAGAGGGAGAAGAAACAGCCTCCAAATTGGACCTTGTTTGCCAAGTCATCTCTCATCACCGACCTCAGCAAGATTTCTCCCACCACCACTGTTTTTCTGCTGCTACAATTATACAAAATGAGTTGTAGCATCTTCCTGGTGTGTATTGCCTTCCTCTGGCCACCATCCAGTGTTTGCCCCGCGAGTTGCCTGTCTCTCTCCAAGAAGCTGTCACAAATGGAGCCACAATAAATGTAATACACAGACCACAGCTTTCCAGAGAGCTGGCAGGCTCAGCCAGCAATGATAAAAAATCAATGAGAATTTCAATTGTTGTTTTAAATGCCTGTTGGGCTGCAAGCTCCCTACCTTTGATCACCAACCATACACAGTGGGTTGGGTTTTCTCTTTATTTAATTTGTATGCACAAGGGTGGATGAGAGGTTTAGGATTCCACAGTGATGAGGGCACTAGAAACAAAAAATGCTGCCCATGGAGTCCTTCCCTCAATGACAGGTGAAACTGGAAATACAGAACAAGAAACAGGCACAGACTAAGCAGGTCCCTCTGTGAACCTTAGAAAGAGAACCTCTACTGAACAAAAGAAATGCAAATGCATTTTCCTCCAGGTTTCTTTGCATTTAGGACAATTGTTTTCCTTCAATAGCCATCAACAGAAAGGAATTAAACTGAATTTTCTCAGTCCACAGCCTGCAAGTGTATTATGCTAGTGCAAGGGCCAGATCCCTCCAGTGCAACACACCAGGCATGGGCAAATGCCAGCTGGTGCAGCGCTGCCTTGGCTTGTGCCAGCTGAGGCTGTGACCCCTCCTCTCCAGCTGCAGCTGGCATTTCCCAGCCTCCTGCTGGCATCGCTCTCGGTGGGCAGCAAAAGCTTCTGCAGCACTGTTGTGATGGGAGCTCACTATCAGAGGATGAAAAACAGTTTGCAGCCAACTGTAATATCATTTCAGCAAACAGCACGATCAATCAGTGGCTGTAAATTAAGCATTTTGTTTACTCTCCACACAGCAGGGCTCTTCCCTGGATGCAATGCCAGCAGCAGTGAGCACTGCCCAGAGTAGCTGTCTGGCACACTGAGATTGTGAGGCACTGTGACATGGGGACATCCATCCACAGGACTGCTCCTGTCCTGCTCTGCCCCTGCTCCAGGCCATTAGCCCTTTGCTGATGGCACGTGCACATTTCAGTGCTGGCAGGAAGACTCCCAAGGACAGTGATAAGTCTGTCCCTTCTCTGCCTCTCTCCAGCTGCCTTTGGGAAGGCACAGGAAAGCGCATGGGATCCCCATGAATTCTGCAGTGGGGCAAGTGGGAAGGTAAAAGGGGACCAGCTTCTGCCATGGAGTCCCAGGCTCACTTGCTGTCTTTGCTGAGGCTGTGACAGACAAGAAACTCTCTCATCACCACCCCAGCCCTGTTAGAAGGAGAGGGATGCTCCAAGTGTGAAAAATAGGAGAAACAGAGGGTGCACCTCCCAGTGCCTCCGCACTCAGCTGTCAGTGGCACAGTGGCTGGCATGAGGCATTTCCTTCCCAGGGAGGGATTCACCTGTGCACCTTCCACCCCCAACTTCCCTAACTGGCACCAGTGAGCCTGATCCTCCAGCTGGCATTGCCACAGACCCTCTGTCTGCAGAGCGGGATCACACCCAGCCTGTTCCCCATCCTAACACCTTCAGCCCACCGTGCATTGATGTTTCCCCTCGCTCCCATCCCCACTATGTGTGAGAGACAGGACCTTTATTGGTAGTTTTTATGATTTCCTGGTAACGTGTATATGTCTCCCTTCTGGCACTTTAGAGCAGAGGTGAGACTTGAGCTCCTATAAACCACCAACACCAGGAAGTCAAACAAGTCCCTCTCCCCACATAAACAGTGCAGAATAAGCAGAGCAGTAATTCATCCATGCTTTCACGAACTCCCCCCCACCTTTCCTTTCATCTGAGCTGCCACTCTCACTCTCAATTCCAGTGCCCCATTCCCCCTTGTCCTGCCTGTGCTATCCATGGCATTTGCAGGCAGGCACTGGATTAAGGGGAAAGCATGCCAGGAGCTTGGCCACTATTGTCCATCTCACAGTCTGACTGTTCACAGTTTAACCATTACAATCCTTGCTTTGCGGTCGGATGTGCCTCCAGCCACACAGGAGACACATGGGAAAGATCTCACACAACTGTTTCAAGCCAGAGCTTAGAAGTACTCAGGGATCAGGGACCTCAGAGGGCCACACTCAGAGACACTGATGGACACAAACAGGGGTAACCCCAAAGAGGCTTACACAGGGACAGGCTGGGAGAGGAAACAGAAGCAGAAAAATGAGGAGGGGAAAAAATACACACAACAAATCACAACACCTAACACTTAACTAGGGGTACAACACCTAATACAGCCCTGAGAGTCTGGCCAAAAAATCAGCATATCACCATATCCTGCTCTCATTAGGAGTAAAAAGCCTGTAAAAGGAATTGCTTCTCCTGTCTCTGACCAATAGCTGGTCACCTCCTCCAAGAAATGAGCAAAAAGCTGTTTGCTGGTAACTCGGCCATGCAGCTCCTTCTCTGCACTCAGGACACAGCTGCATTTTAACAGCAAAGCAATCCCTGCACTTATTTGTAGTTAACACGGTGGCTGCAGCCCCTCTGGGACTGGAGACGTTACACATGTGAATGACAGCAATATTTCAGGGGATGACAGTGATAGCCAATATAGACTGTTGAGTTCCCTGTGAGGAAGTATTATAAAGCCCATAAAAGCTGCAAAGGACTTTGCAATTGCCGTCAATTTAATGGGGAAGATCTTGCAATGATGGGCAACAGGCAGAAACCTGAAAAGAGATTTTCCAGCTGAGACAGGAGGGAAATGGAGCACCTTGGGTAAAGACCACAGGAATAAGGGACCAGAGCTAAGAATTGAACACTGATTCCTGCATATCAAGTCATAGCCACAGGCTATATAACATGGTAAGATATTCAAGAG
The DNA here is from genome assembly GCA_013397315.1 of Donacobius atricapilla. Lineage (NCBI taxonomy): Eukaryota > Metazoa > Chordata > Aves > Passeriformes > Mimidae > Donacobius > Donacobius atricapilla. The sequence goes on along the minus strand of WBMY01010274.1, from coordinate 57,276 downwards.
AATTCATTCAATAACTTACTGTGAGGGCTTTTTTCGTTGAGATGGTTTTTTTCCTGTGGACTGCTGAAAATTGACTACTGTGTAATTATTTGTGAACACAACTTTCCCACATTTTCAGCCAGCTCCAGGGAAGTGAGAAAGCTGTATTTACTCTGGTTCAAGTGCTCTGACTCTCAGCAGATCAAGTGCAGCATAAATCCCCAAGTCTCCCAAAGAGAGCATTTGGACCACTCTGAACTCATCAAACCCTCTGCAACATTAGCCCTGGACTGCCCCTCACATCCCTGGATACACCACTCTATGCAAGCTGGGAAAACAGCTGGGAGCCTCCAAGCCTTTTCTCATCTCTCACATAATGCTTTCATTTCAGTGAGGTGGGTACAGGTACCCTGGGATGAATTCAACTGTAAATATTCAGAGTGATTCATTGTTTGGCTTTCCTCTCCAATCTAAATAGTTGGAGCTGTCAAAATTGATCTGAGTTTTTACGGTACAATACTTTAGAGAGAGAACAAACTGTGGATTAAATTTGCTGTTGTGGCCCAAAATAGCTTTCAAATATCAACACAGGCAAGATACACATAAAAGACACTATTTCCTTGTGAAGCAAGGCGAGCCCTCACATCTCCATTTAACTGTTTCTCCCTGGAGATACACAGCAGTATGCTGAGCATTTGAGCTACCTCCCTCCTCCCTTCCCCATCATTGGGCTGACTGGGAGCTATGTAAAAATCTCTTTTGCTCATAAAAAGTCCCTGCTTGGGCCCAGTAATCTATCCAGGGTGGGAGCAGAGCTGAAAATAATGACTGGGCCTTGCTTTCTTATCATATCATTAATGTAGTGCTTATCAGAACAGCAGATTATTTTTGTTCAGGGGGTATAACTGCTCTGACTTCTATTTCTGTACTCTGCATCCTTCCAGTAAAGAATAAAAAGGATTATGGATCATCCAGCCTCCAGGTTCAGGGACATTCATGGGTTTGCACACCCCTTTCAAGCACACAAGCATCCTTGCAGTGTCAGTGATCCTCTTTCCCCCTCCCAACAAAAGAGCCTGACTCTGCCTCCCCTTCCATTGCAGGAAGCTGCAGACACAAGAGACTGATGGCAGACTGGAGGGAAAAGGAAAAAAAACCAACAAAAAACATGGAAACAAGGAAAAAAATGCTTACAAAAATAAAGAGCAGATAAAATCTTATTTGGTAATTCCCAGATTCCTGAGGTCTGGAGCGCTGAGTCACCTCTGTGATTTTCTCCTGAGGCTGCCACAACACCTCCTCTAGGTGTTCAAGGGCACATGGATATTGGCCTCTCCTGTTCTGGCGGGATGTGTCTGCACATCTTGCCCTGCACCTTGGAGTTTAACCCTCAGACACTGCAGGTAACAAAACACTGCCCCTCTGAGTCTGCCGATGGCACCGATAACTTGGTCTCCACCACCTTTCTTTGGTGTAATCCTCTCTCCGTGGATACCTGCTCCCAACAGATTCTCCTCTGGCTGCAGTTCTGCTAAAGGCAGCAGGATATGTTCTGTCACTTCATGATGAGAGAGGAGCACAATGATGAAAGAAAACCCCTGTCCAGAGGGAAAACATTCTCAATTTAAAAAGGCAGAGGAAGAAAACTATTTTTTTCCAGCTGGAAAAAATCCATGGGTGGTTTTCTAAATGGGAGCTACTACTTAGGCGAAAAGCAGTCAAAAATACACGTGGGTATAGTTGTAATCCAAGTCAGTCCACATCCCCACTATGAGCACAGCAACATTCCAATTACACCAAGTGCTAGAGGAAAAGATAACATTTTCTTTTGTTGGTTTCACTTAAAAAAAAACCTAAACAAAACAAACAAAAAGACCAGAACAAGGCAGTTTCTTGAAAGAAGGCCAGCTTTCACAGGAGGCACCTTCCAGCATTTCATGCAAAAATTATCAAGCAAGCCACTGTGAGGCGATATTATATTGAAAAAGTACAAATAAAAAACGAAGAAAGCACTGGCAAGTGAAATTTTGTGGAAGGGAAATTAAGAATTCCTCACACAAATATACCACTGTTATCAGCTCAGGGACTGTGCATAAGCAAAAGGGACACAAGAAAAGAAAAAGCTAAAGAATGCTCCCAGTTTCTACAACAATTTTTCATTGTTCTGTTTGTCACGTCTCCTAGCAAAGCTTTTTCTTTTTTGGGGGGAGCAATATGAAAGTTGCCAAATGTGTGTTTTGACTTTTAATGCAATAATTAAAATTATTGTTGGGCTCATGTTGGCGTCTGTGACTCCCCTGTGTGACTTACGTACTTGGTTAAAACAAGCAAGCTTTTAAATCAGGTGAGCACACAGCGCTCCCCCAAAGGTTGGGGCAGAGGTCAAGGCACACTCCTTGGCTGGAAGATCAGAAGGGCTTGTTTCAAGACAAACAGATAAAGCAATTAATGTTCATTACAGACTGGAGATTTGAAATAAATTGTCCTTCACCCAAGACACAACCACACTGCAGGTCAGACCAAGAATCGCTTGTGCAGCCAAAGTGATTGACTAAATTTTAGGCATGGTAGCAAAAGATGAAGCAGAAAAGCTTTGTGACAAGAGGGAAAGCAGTGGCCCAAGAAGGAGCTCTTTAGGCCAACTATTGGCTGGCAGAGGCCTGGAGCCATGGGCAGGGAAACACTTTCCAGTTCAAAACTGGAACGGCAAAAAAAAAAAAGGGACCTAGGTGTATCCCTGCTAAAAAACCACTTGAGACAGTGACTATCCTCAGACTTCCTCCCAATGACCAGGACAAGCTCTAACAAAAAGAAGTACTATGAGAAGAGGTGTGTTGCACATCCATGATCCTTGTGTCCATGTGACAGCATAACCGTGCCTCAGTTTCCCCCACACAGCACGAGGCTACAGCCTGGGCTTTGTGCAGTTGCTCTCTGAGGCAGAGTCCCTTTCCCTGCAGGCTGTGGCCCCCGATGCCCAGAGCAGGGGAGGTGCTACGGTGCCACAGTAAATGAGGAGCACCGGGTGAGCTCCCTGCCTTGTGGCTGCAGCACTGCTTGTGACCACAGCCATGTGGACACCATGGTTTGAGGAAGAGCTTTCAGGGAAAGAGACCCATTTATTAAAAGAGCCCTGGAAACAGGAGGAAGGGGCTGCTTCCCAAGGCACCAGGCTCCTCTCCAGAAGCCCCGCTGCGTCCCGCTGGACTGCCAGCGGCAGACAATTAATAATGCAGTGGCTGTCTGCTCCTGCCAGGGACCCGGGGGAGGCAGGCCAGCAGCTGCCTGCTGCTCCATTATTGAACAGATCTGAGAACAAACGTAATCTGTTTTCCATTTACTCTTCAGGGATTACGGCATGCCGCCTTTGTCTAGAAACTGTCTCCACTTTGCAAGCCTTTTTCCATCCATTTGCACAGCCCTGGTCAGTCTCTGGCTTCAGAAGGGCTCCTGATTTCATGGCACATCTCCAGACCTCCAGATCTGCTAACTAAACCAGGCTGCAGAATTAGACCACGAATGACCAAGAACTGGGAGAGGAGGACCCAGTTTCACAGGGTTCCTCTGTAGAGCATGTGAAGAGAAGAGGAGCCGTAGATGTAAAATTTGGGAGATATTGTTTTACATCCTTTAATCTAAAAATCAATTAACCCAAAAGACACAGACTGGGATTTATCATTGGAGCAAGCCACATCTCCTCACTATCAGCATCAGCTGACAGGAGATGGTCCCACACTCAGGACATGGGCATGGCTCCAGGCAGACTGGGGACAGGCCTGGCACTTAACCTGCTCCTACTTTGTTTGCCTTCCAGTACCAATAACTGAGTCACCAAGGAAAGAGGCACATTTGCCTTCTGATTTACCCAAGACTACAAACTGTAGCAGAGGTTCTCTAACAATTTTCAGATTACAACTGCAAAGTAAATCCCGTCTCTACATGTATGCCAGAGGACTGAGGGGAAGAAGACAGGATCTAACAGGATCTCTCTGAAGTGGCTCAGACTATATCTCTGGCATCAAGAACAACAATCGTCTTCCCAGCAGATCATCTTCATCTGGATCCCTGGGGCTGTCCCACTACAGAGCAGTGCCACTGCTGTTTACAAACAAGGTTGGTCAGAGCAAGGCTCTGATTTGTTATTGCACCAAGGACAGATGGACGATAAGGGTAGCTAACCCCTGATCACCATCCAAAAGCTTTTCTGCAAGATCTGGAGCAGAAATATAAAATTTCTATTCCCCAGGCTATTTCTACACGGTTGCCATTTGCATCTGTCAGCAGGTGGCACGGGAAAGAGAATCTCAGCTCTGCTGCCGGAGGCAAGGAGACCATGGATGACTCCCACAGATACGAGCTTTTCTGAAAGCTATCTGTAACTTTTGGGTTGACTGCTTTTGCCTCAGTCCCTCCAGCACTAAGTATTCCTTTTCTACACGAAGAAACAGCTTAAAGTGCTGTCATGAGGTAACAGACAAATCTTAATGGGTCTGCACATCACCGCCCAACCTGCAGGCAAATGTTCCTCTGCATTGAGGCAGGACTGTGAAAGGAGGGACACCCTTTGGAGTATCACTGGCACTTCTCTCCCTGCAGAGAGATGAAAATTTGGGAGGAGAGGAAAAAGAAAAACAAGATGAGAATGAAGAGAAGAAAAACAGATGGAGTCTGCCAGTGTTGCAAGATGTGCTGGCAAGTGGGCAGCCAACTTCTCTCTGCTTGAGAAAGGACATGTTACCACAGGTTGAGGCCCCAAGAACTTGGCTGCTGTACCTGGTAAGCACACATTCACTTTCCCAAGTTACCTGGTTCTCTGAAAGCACTGCTGGCTGCCAGCATTTCACTAACTGGAGAGTTAAGCCCCCACCTAAGGACATGCTGCCCATAACAGGACCCCAGCATTACCATAAGGTGCTGTTACTTTCAGGTCTGGCATCAGAGCTGAAGGGGTCAGAAGAGCTTGTTTGCCAACAAGATGTAAGAGACCATTTGAGAGCCACTCAAAGAGGCTTCCTAAAGTCCAGGGCTGAGAACAAAAGCCCTTTTGGTACAAATCCATGACAACACTAATGTGTAGTAACCCATGGCACATAAATCCTTTAAACAGCATGAAGAAACCATTAAGCAAAACCCATCAAATCCATATAAAAATCATGCTTGCAGAGCAGGAAAGAGGTGGAGGAAACATACAGTGCTTTCTAAACGTCTGGCTGAGGAGGAAATGTTTGCAGAAAGAGTGGAAAGACCCCAAGGAATCCATTAAATTCAGCACCACCACAATGCATTGCCAATGTGGAAAGCCTCATTACTCTCAAATCACAGCCTCTAGCCCAAAGCACAGAGCTGCTTCCCTGAGATTTGTACCTGGAGAGGACAGGCAGTACTTCTTTTCAGAGACACTTGCTGTCTACAACCTCTTGCTCTGACACAAGAGGATATTTGAAGTCCACGTGCACTGCACTGAACCAGAACACATTCCCATCTCAGCATCTTGAAATAATTGAGAGTCCTTGGAGCCAAACACAGAAGTGGCTTAGCAGCTGTAAGGCAGCAGCACTTTGTTCCCATGCTGTGTGCTCATAGGAAGACCTCAAAGCTCTTGGAGAACATCACAGTGTCATAAGGGCCCTGCTAGAGCCATTACTAAACTCATTTAGGTGGTGTGTAAATGGAGGCCCAGACAGGATAAACAATCTGTCTGCTGAAAACTGATCCCCTCTGAAATGGCAGCCCAAAATGAGAGCCCAAAACTCTCCTTTTCTTTACTTATCCCAAACATTTTCCCATTTCACTGGTGAGCAAAGGGGACATTATTGCAAATGCCTACCTCCCCATCCTAAAGCATTCTTCATCTATGTTTGGAGACAGCAGAAGCAAAAGAGTTACCACGAGTGGGGAAGGAAGCACTTCCTTCCCCTTTGGGGTGGGTCAGCACACCATGGCTGCTTTTAGTTCCGTGCTCCTGCAGAAATGCAGTCACAAGTGGAAATCTCCACCCTTGACCTACAATTGCCATGGGCACACCAGTCTGTAGCATAACAACAGGTTTTGGTAAGCAGGAGTGCTTGCCACACACCAAGTGCTTGGCTGGCCAGGCTGGATACACAGAAGTAATGGAAAAATGGGGCCATCCTTCTGCCACATTAAGGACATTGATCAATGAAAATGCTGCATCGAACAGCCTAATAATAGTGTTGTTAAAAGATCATTGCTGCTTCTTTAGCTAACAACTCAGCTTCTGAAAAAATCATTTTTTATGGAACCCAAGAAGATATATCAACACTAGCTGAGATCGCCAGCAGGTGTAAATTGATGTAGTTCCACAGATGGCCATGGAATTGCCTTGATTTAAAATCAGCTTATAACTTAAGCATGTAGTATTTCACAGCAGTAAATAATACCCATGAAAATTAGATAGGGGGTGAGGGGTCAGACAGGCTAAAGCTATTTTCTGTCTGTAGTCTCCATGCTATTGCCATGCTGTGGAATTCTTTCAATTAGAACCACAATACTCAGGGTCACCTGTAGGGTCCTAGCTGGCCTGTGACACTGTCATGAATCAGGCTGTTTCCTTCAGACTCAAAACCAGGGAGGGGTGTGGTGGCAAAAAGAAAATACAGGATTCCTTTTCTTGTCATGGCTACTGGTGTAACCCCAAATTATTTGAACCAGAAGTGCTGCTCCAAAAAGGGCTTTATTAAAAAAAATGTGGCCTCCATTAGGAGAAAGAAATAGGGTTTGCTTTCATGACTCTTCACGCTTCTGAATTCTTCACCCTGATCCCAGAAGGTCCTCTGAAGGAGGAAGAATTCACCAAGATAGCAGGCCCCTCAGGAACCATGCACTGGCGTGGGTGCAGGTTCAAAAGGCAGGGGTAGTTTGGGAAGGAAGCCCCTGCTATGCACACAGCAACATGATCTGCACAAGCACGAATCTCATCAGCTCTGCTTAAACCCACAGAGACCATTAAGATTAGCAGGATTCCAAGGCATAGTACCCAGCTGACTTCCCACAGGAATTAGACAGCTCTGTCCTTGATATCTTCCCCTCAGGCTCAGGTACTGTGTTTCACTTGCCGCAAGCAAACAACGCTGGAGAGAATGCAATCAACACGGCAAACAACAAGTCAAAAATGGATCAATTTCCTGCATAAGTGCCCGGTGGGCTTTGTCTGGAAGTGGATTCTGAGGACATGAGTAATGCCAATCCCAGAAGAATAAAAGGCAATGTGACTGCAGCCCAGGGAAGGAAGCATCTCCTGTGAAACACTGGAAGCAGACCAGCATCTCACAGAGAAGAGCACCGCTTTTGCCAGCATGATCCATGAACGCCAGCAGCTCTGCCCAGCAGCAGCCAAGCTGGCACCACCCCTCCCAGGCTTCGGTATCAGTCGCGAGGTGAGAGCTTGAACTGATGATTCCTGCCCTTGACTGGGGCCACCTGAGCTGTGCAGACAAGGCAGGGCAGCAGGTTCAGGAGCTAAACCTGCCCTCATTTCCCATTCCAGCACCACTGGCTCTCAGTTATTGTCCTGTTTTTAACTCCATGTGCCCCGGAGCTCAATAAAAGGTCTTTTCATCTTTCAAAGGAGGAAACAGCTTTACCAAAAGGGCAACAGATTAGAGGGGTATTTATCAGGGCCTGATCCCTTACAAAAAACAGTTAAATGGGAGGAAAACAGTCCCATCTTTGCTCTCTCCTTGCTTCTGTAACCACCACAGACACATGTTCAGGCTCCCCCGTGGCTGGTGCCACTAAGGAAAGCACAGCAGAGCAGAGCAGACGAGTGCATGCAGCCCTTTGCTGGCACCGTTTGCTCTGCTGCCTTCCGGATGCCTGGCAAGCAGCAACTTCCCCAGCCCATAAATCGCACAGGACTCAAAATTAAGTCTCCTGCCTCCACTCCTGGTTTATTAACCCCATGAGGCATAAGGAGACCTTTTTAGAACCAGAATGGCAGATAAAAGGAAAGGTAATAAAGCAGAATTGGCTCTCAAACAACCAGGCTTTAGTCCCCAGGAAGATGCTGCTGGTCCTATCTTTGAAACATTTATTCTACCTCCACCAGCCCTGCAATAGCAATGCATTCAGATACCAGCAGCTGATGATTTTCTAAAGACTGCAATATAAATATGAGACAACGAGAAACAACACACCATGTTGTATGCAACAAGACATTTCAGGAGTATTTGTGCCTTGCCAAATCGACTCTCTATGATCCAACACCTTGGAACACCTCACCAGGAGCTGGACTGTTGAAGAAGCCCCTCTCCCTGACTTCTGGGAGGAAAACCTCAAACAACTTCAAAGGCAACAACATTTTTGCCTTACGTGAGGAACAGCTGCACAGGTGCAAGCCAAAGATGCTTTTATCACCTCATACCACCTGGCATAAAGGGTGGCACATGGGAGGATCTGGTGTCACTTCTGTCTCACTCCACCTCTGGTCTCCAGGCAGAGAAAGCACTAAGACACCCAGCCCAGGGCTTATCCACCTTCCCAAAATCAGAGCCCTGTCAGCACAACAATGACAAGGGATATAATGGTGACCTGTGTCTCTAATAATCTGCCAGATCTCGGTGTTCCTTCACCTTGCTGCCCCTGTCCCAGTGAGGTGCCTCTCACTAACCTGCTTGTTTCACCTCACCTCTGTCTGAAGATTCCTGCCAAGAGCAGCAAAACCCATTCTGTGTATCAGGTACGCCTCTCCTCGCCATCACCCAGCCCCTTGTTACTTCCTGCTCTCTGGAGAAGAGAGCCTGCCTTATTTTCTAATTCCATGCCCCAGTCTCTTCAGACAGATTTCACAGTAATTGCAGAGCCGAGCCGCCCGGGCTGCGCGCAGTGCCTTCGCTTCAATGTTTATCCAAGGTGCCACGGATTTCCAGCTGTGATCTGTCAGCGATTATTTCCACACCCTTCACTTCACCCCTGTATGCAGGCATGTACCGAGGAGAGAGCAGTAATTAGAAGAATTGGGGTCTATTTAATTACCTTCTGACACGATAACACAACGGCTGCCTTCCAAGCAGGGAGACTCCCAGCAAATCAGATGGAACAGCAGTGGAGCAGCAGCGTGGGACCTGCATCACATTAGCACAGGTTGCTGCTGCTGGCAGGAGGGATGGAGCATTTGGTCCTGGCTGGCTCAGCAGGAGGCAGACTGGGCTTAGAAAGGAACGGGGGGGTTGCCCAAATCCACCCACAAGAGCCAGAAAGAGTTGGTTTCACACAGATTCACACCACCTCATCCCTCAAGCAGAGGAACACACTCCTCCCACACAACTTTCCCCTCTCTCCTTAGCAGCAGTGCCTGCTTTCAAGAAGACAAGAGCAGCCTGGGAAGGCAGTGGGTAGTGGAGGTTAAACCTGCACCTTCTGCAGGCCAGAGACCCTCAGAGGACCCTGGGGAATATCTGGATTGTTCACCCACAGCCTCTTCCATGGGGCAGCTGAACAGTGAATGTCAAGCACCCCACAGCCTCAGGAGAGGCACCTCAGAGCACCATGGGGTGAGCAGTCCTGAGAGCAAACTCGAGTGGCCTGCAAGTCCCAGGGTGAACTCATGCACTGGAATACTGGCACTGAGCCTCCGACATTAGTTTTGTGTCAGGATGTAATTGCTTCTCCTCATCACCTTTCACCCTGAATCCCATGGGCTGGGTCTATGTAAGTTTGTTACTCATGAAAGTCATGGTTCTGCTGATGGCATCTTATTTTTGTCTCCAGCTCAGGCAGAGGGCACAGAGCTGTGGCGAAGGATGCCCCACTGCCCTGCCTCCCAGCAGGTGACCTCAGCCCTCCTGCTGCAGGAGATGACTTTTAGCAGCTCTTCTTCCCTAACAAGTCTCACCTCCGAGCAGTACCCTCGATCCTTTCGGACACCTCCTGCCTTAGGGGAACACAATTATCTTCAGGGATGTTTGGAAATTAATAAAGCCTGGGTGATGGCTGGAACACATCTGTGCCAGGGCACCACAGCAGCCTCAGGCTCACTCAGTCCTGCCTTTGGAGATGCTGGTTCCCCACACCAATCTGTGACAAACCTGCGGTGAAGAGGCAGGATGTAGAACCCACAAACTGTTCCTCTGCAGAAAGGAAATGAAAACCAAGCAGAAAAATCTGACCACACACTCCCAAGTTCATCAGGAGACAACCAGAAAGAAGCAAAAAAAGAAGATCCCTAAAGATGACAGTGGAGCCTGAGCCACCAGCCTGACTCACACTGACTCCAGGAGCAGGTGCAGAGCACCTCTGCAGACAACGTGTTTTTAGCTTCATAAGTCACCTAGGAGCTCACAAGATAGACACCCTACCATTTCCTTCTAAACAGAAAGCCCTTTCAGAATCTGTCAGGATATTGAATTTTTTTCATGACAAAAATTGAGTTACATGAAAGTCTCTTCCCCAGAAATGATTCAATGAATTCTGTCTCCACCTCTCTTTTGGTTTTACAGGCACAAAGAAGAGAAGAAGATACCCATCTTCTAAGCTGTTTGCTGGGTGTATCCAAAAGACAGGATATTCTGGCTGATTCTGGATGTAGGTCTCTGTTCTGCACAGGGTGGTTCCTCTCAGAGCCCAGTGAGAATATGCACATTTATGACTTGAAATTCATTCTCTGGAAAAGTCCTCCATGCTTTGTTTAAAATTCATTGTTTCTTGTAAAGCCATTCGCTAGAATATTAATAGAAGGAAAATATATAAAAGGAAGAAATGCAGCTGACAGGAATTTGGTTAAAAATTTAAACCAATGTTCCCAGCACTTTTCAATTTCTCAGCTCTGGGTTGTGTAATTTTCAATGCACAGGCCCTGAAACAGGCCTGACTTCTAATGCTATTTTAAAAAGAAAAGAGATGATGAATGTTTTGGCAGATTCTTGATTTTGTTTTCAGCTCACTGTGAAAATATGATTGAAAATGCAAAGATGCCATTAAAAAAAAGAAAGGAGATGAAGGACAGAACATTACACAGGAGAAAAGATCCTGCATAGCCAAAGAGGTCAAAAACTGCATTTCCCTTAATAAAAGACTTGGCAGTGCTAGGTTAGCAGTGGGACTTGGTGATCTTACATAAATGATTCTGTGGTTCTAAGTTTGGGTCCAAAGCAACACCCAAACACTCCCAACAGACACAAACTATTGCATAGCAGAGCTCTCCTTACCGCAGACCCTGCAAGTAGCAGAAAACTTGGCCTCACAGATGGCATCTGCTCTCTATCCACCCCCTGTTTATCTCCAACCATAATTAAGAAAAACATTAGCAATCAGAGGCCATCAGCTGCTCCCAGCCCATACTGGGACAGGGCTGGAACAGCTGTGCCACAGCTTTGTACCATTATCCTTCCTCCACCTCCCTAACCAGTAACAGCTTCATGAAGAACAGACCTTGCTGCACCTGAAATACGTCAAAATAAAGGGATGGCCTCGCTCTGCTTCAGAAGCAGCAGAGAGGACAGCACCACAGCGAGCTGCCTTACTGCATCTGTTCAGTCACCACTACTGGCATTAAAAAGTGCAAAGGCTGTGAAAAGTGACTGTGTCACACCAAACTAAGCAAAGAGTCCTCCCAGCCTTTATCCAAGGACAAGCAGTTAACCAAGATCACTGCAACCCATCTGGGGCTGGAACATGACCCACAGTAATCAAACTCACCAGTACAGGCCAGAGGAGGGAATTACCCTGATGGGAACTGCAGCTGCAATTTCAAATGAGCAGAGCACAACCATCTGCATTGGAGTCTGGCTGTGACAGCTGTTCTTCAAGACTTCTTTAGACTTCTAACATCCTTTCAGCCATCTTTCATCCGCTGTGCAGATGAAAATCCCCTCTCAGGACTCAGTTCCTCGTAAGACCACCACCAGGAAAAATGAACCGTCAAGTGTTGACTTAACGCAGGGAAAGAGCAGAGCCTAACTCAACACCATCCTCCATGAAAGGTATCACCAGGGAAGAGCAGGTCAAGAGCACTGGGGACCCAGTCCAGCAGTGTTTTTCCCCCATTGTCTACCCAAGAGCAAAGCTGAGGACTACAGCAGCCCTCTGACTTCCTAGCTCAGGTCCCTCCTGACCTGTGAGCTGTGGCACCTCCTGTCACCCATGGCCTGGCACTCCCTCCCTGCTGGTAGCACAAGATGAGCACAAAGCAGCAGCAAGAAGGAGCTCCATAGAGCACTGGGCCACTCTGTTGGGCAGACAAGGCTGGCACAGCAGTGCCTCTGAACTCCCAGTCCTCAGTGTTTGAGCAGTGGCTCACAGGGAGAGCTGGCACCACGTCACAGTAGCAATGTGCAGGTACTAACTGCAAAAGGAGGTCTCAGCAGTGAGTAGTGCCACCCTGAGCAATGCTTGGTGGTGTTACTATGTGAGTTTCCAGTGCCATTGCCTTGGTACCTGCCCAAAATCCTCCCTGCTGGGCTGAGAGCTGTGTGGGTAGCAGGGAAATCCTCTCCCCAGACATGGGGCTGAACCCAATCCAGACCACCCCCTCTACCACTCCAGCCACATGCACACTCTTGTGCAGAAGGCAAAACACTCTTCATGGAAAACCCCAAAATGGTTATTGCTTTATCTGTGAGCTTGGAGGGAATGCTTCACTGGTGAGAAGCACTGGCAGAGACTCCTCCCAGTACGAGGTTCTGCCAGGACAGAGCCCATCCTGCCCAACAGCTCAGCCCCCAGTGCCCAGCAGGGCACAGACAGGATGGGCCCCCAGGTGCGTGTCTGCATCAGCACAGCGAAGTCTGTGCAAACCACAGAGCCATTATCAGGGGTAAAATTAGCTCCTGTTACTGACAGCATCTATCACTCATTCTTACTCTAATCTCTACCAAGGGAAGGATTTACAAGCAACAGTGATGAAAGAGAAAAGAGAAGGGAGAAAAAAATCAAAGCAATACAGAGGGGAGAAGAAAAAAAATCAAAGCAAAGATAACAAAAGCATTTGTGAGGCTGGAAGAAACAAACTACATTATATTACAGGGACCAAGGGATCCTTATCATGCCCAGATAAGATTTTCATTCACTGTGTTGGGATTTTTTTTTTTAACTGCTTAAGAAGATTCAAATACACTGCCAGGTACCTCCAGCTCTATAAGGATTTTCTTACAGCCATGCAGCATTGCAGCAGCTCGTCCTAATAAAAATCCTAGGGAAACACACACAATGGAAAGCACTTCAAAGGCACACAGATGTTGTAAGCATCCTACCGAACAGGTATAAGAACTTAAGGTGGGGGAAAGATAAAGATCAGATTTTATGTCAGTGTCATTCTTTAAGAGGTTTAGTCACCCTTTAAAAAAGAATTCTTTAAAAACCTGTTATTCACAGAATAACTAGTTTTGATGAACCTAACCCTTAGATCAATGGATAGTACACTACTATATAATGTGTATTAGTAAATGATTATGTAGTGCAGACATTAATGAGCCATTATGAAAATTATTCACAAAACATGACCAGAAGAAGAAAGCAAACCACCAACAGTGCTGCTTGTTAGCTCCCAAATAACCTTTGCTTTGCTTGCCCTTAATAAATTCGTTCAGTTATTGGCAGAATTAATCATCACAAACAAGTGTAATTTGTAGATGCACTATTCTGTGAGCTGCCCATGGGACAGAGCCTTCCTTTCCTGAAAGGACACACCTAATTCCAACTCCACTGGAGTCAAAGGCACTTCAGTGACCTGCACCAACACCATCCACAAAAATAATCTGATTAAAATGTGCCTTTTATGCAGTGGCCTCAGAACACCTGACCAATGATTACTGATTGAGCTGTTCAGCAAACCTACCTTATCTTGCTCCTCTGGCCACTGCTGTGCCCGGGCAGAGCCAGCCCTGAGCTCCCAGCCTGACTTTGTGTCATGTAGCCAGCTGGAGCTGCCTGGGGCCTGTCTGAATCAAATAAAGGAGAAACAAAACAGAGTGAAGGGCCTGCCCTGTCTTTACAGCTTCACCACAGGCCAGTCTCCCACAAGGTTTCTCCAGCATTGTACAGACTTGTACTCCTGAGCACCCATTTAGATGGGGATGCCTGTAGGATATGGGCTAGTGAGAGCTGGGAAGTAGAAAGCTCACAGAACATATCTGCTGGAGTTGCTGCCATGCAGGGTCTCACAATGACAAGTAAAGAGAATGTGGGGCTGTCTGACCACCCAGTAGTGTCCCCCTCATCCCTCTCCCTTCCCTCCTGGCAAAGGGAAGGCATCAACATCTCTCTTGTAACAACATTGAAATAAATGTGAGGAAATTACCCATTTGCGAAGAGAGGCGATATGTATGCATGTGTGTGTTGGAAGTCTAATTTGCATTTCTGGGCCTCAGAGTGCCCCTAATAGAATTTACAGTGGGTTGTGAAGATTGCCATCCCATCTAATCAAATATAATAAATAGCTCTGACTGAGCAGATGACTCTCCTACAGCACTGTGGTTATCAGAGGGATCGGTCTTAATTTGAGACTCCATTCATCAGCCCTGCTAACAGGATTGTGCAGAGAGTGATATTTGACAGAAGTGTTTTCGAAATTCCTAAATGGAGAGTGTGCATTGAGGGAGACAAGATGGATGTTTCCATTACAGTGACCGTGCAGCAGCCCTGGCTTCCCACCCAGCAACAAATAACTGACAGACACATGCCATTAAGGTAAATGCAGTGGCCACAGATTCCTCCTTGTTTTCTTTATCTAAAGGAAAATAATGAATTAATTCTAGGGATTAAGTGTGGCAGCAGCTTGTGCTCCTGGCTGTACATTACAATGACAAGCAGCTCTGAAGCTCTGCCTGGGGACAGTGGTGAAGGCAGGGGAGACCCGAGGAACACAGGCACACTTGGGCAGCCATGAGCTGCTGCTGCAGCTCCCACAGCCCTGGGCAAAGGGGTTCTTAAGGATGAAAGGGCAGAAAGGACCTCCTGATTTAATGATTCATGTACCCTGCAGGTGGACACATCATAGAATCCCTTTCTGCAAGTTATCACATGTCTCCTTAAAACCAGTTGTGTTTTTAGACCTCACCACTCCCACTGGGCATTCACCACTCCGTGTTTTGTCTTAATCTTGACCTGCAAGAATGTTTCTCCATCCTATTCACATGGAGCAGCAGGAACCCCTCTCAACCTTTGCTTTGGTAGCCTGAAGGTCCTTTTAGTCCCTTTAACCTCCACCCACAACATAAACTTCATTTTGCAGGCATGCCAAGCTGAGCTTACCTCCCTTGGTCACCTGAGGCAACATCTTGCTACAGGTGAGTTTATGCTTGCCCCTCCCCAGCCTCCTCAGGATCCTCCAGACCACTGGGGCTCTCTCCAGTTTGCCCCCACTCCATAGGGAGAAGTGCAGGGAGACTCATTCAAGCTGGGAAGAGTTGTGATGAAACCAGACCTGTCTGCTGTGAGTTCTCCCACAGCAGACTGGGCCACTGATAAGGGGTTAAAGAAAGACATGTTAATTATCACCACCACCACCACCATAGACCTGCACAGTTTTTGAGACATGGTTGATAGCAACTTTCAGCACAGAAACATCTTCTTCCATTTCCTAGGAGGAGGATAATGCAAAGCCATTTTCTCCTGTCAACAGCACGGGCTGAGGGGCAGATCAGATACAGGAAGCTGATGAAGGGCAGCGTGAGAAACATTCCTGGCCCAGCTGTGCAGCAGACAGGTACCCAAGTTCCCCACAGAGCATCTCAGGGGCTGTGAAGGTTGGTTGCTCCTGAAAGAACAGGGCAGAGGAGCTGAAAGGAGCAATAAAAACCAAGAATAACCAAGTTGTCTCAGACTCAATCATCCAGGTGGCACATTTTGCCCCAGATTTTGTAAATAACCAGCTAGAAAATGGTAAATCACACAGTTAAAGTGACCACCAGTATTCTTCCCATCTTCCTTCTCTTCATCTGGAGCCATTCATTTGGCAGAAACAAAAGGAACATGAAACGTGCTGGAAAAGGCTTCTCAGCTCATGCCTGCTTGTTCCACCTTGAATAGCCACAGAGATGAGAGGTGCTGTCCCAGTGTGAAACATGAATCACTGTGAATCCTCTTCAGAGACAACCCCATGCTCAAGGGACAGAGGGGAGCAAGGGCAGGTCAGTAAGGAACAGGAGAAATATATATAGAGATATGTTTTTTCTGTATATTTAAAAAAAAAAAGAAGATAAAAGGAAAGAGAGAAGCTTATTCTGCAAGTCAAAAACAGTTTGGCATTTCCAAGTTAAATAAAAGTGAAGCCTCTGTCCGCATGCTTCATTGTAACACTGTTGCTCTAAATCCCCTTTTATCCCTTTAATTATGCATGGAAAAACCACACGACCTCCCTGCTCGTATGCTCAGCCGAGCAGTGGCTCACGGTGCAGAAGGCTCATTATACAGCTTTAGCGGGGCTGAGTGCTCTGAATTATTTAAATCTCCATTAAGCCTCCACTATGGCATATCTGTGTGATAAACGGATCAGGTGCTGCTGGATTTCTCCCCTGGCCAACCCGCTCTCCCTTCTCCTTCCCTCTCCCCCTCTCCTTCCTCCTGAAAAACTCAGTAGGAAGGGAGATAATTGCCAAGAGGGAAAGAGTTTGCACTCGTGCTAGCAAGTGTTTCGTTGTCATTTAAAAAAGGCCAACTGAGCCAAGTAATAAAGACACTTAATCAGGATTAGCACTAGAGGGCATGGTAAGGTGGTCAATGCATAACTTCTTTAATGGCCATTTTATTGTTTAAATTAAATGAAACCTAAATCATTATGTTTTACTTAAGCAGTGTGAATGCCCTGTCCCTGTTCCTGCAGGACCACTTCAGCAGCACAGAGAGGAAATGGTGTATGGTCAGAGATGGGGCAGTGGAGATGACAAGGATCAATGTACCCAGAGTGGGGATGATCTGATTTATCCTCCCTATCCCTTTTTCACATGATCATGCACATGATACAGGCCAGTATCATCAGGAGAGCAATGGTCCAAGGAAAAGCGGAAAGAGGTGGACTGAGGGATCTTGGAGTACAGAGGGTGAGGGGTTTGTGGAACAGCCTTCTGGATCCACAAGTGGGGGAAGGAAAAGAGTAATAATCCCAGTGAAATAGCAGTCCCTGCAGCTTCCCTGGGAGCAAGGGAGTCCATCCTAGACCAAGGAGAGGCCCTTAATCCCTGTGAAGGGCAAGATCAATCCTCCTTAGAGACAATTTCCTGCTGCCACAGAGCTCTTCAAGCATGAAAGGATGGGGGGACAGGAGAAAAACTCTTTGTATTGCCATGCAAAACACCTCCTCAAGGCATGGGCAGACCTACCCAACAGCACCCCAACGGCCATGGCAGGAAAGCTTCACATTAACACTTTTGTTTTCCTTGATTTCCTTCTGTTAGGGACAAGTAGGCATGAGTGATACAAAGTCTGGGCACCCAGCAGCCACAAAGCCTGGCAAAGAGTTAACAGAAGGCTCAGGTAGAAACACTTTCAGAATACTTTTGGGTTTGGGGGAAAAAAAACCCTTTCAATGAAAAACGCTGCCAGAACCGAATAGACCTCCTTGGTTATCCAACACCAGGGAAGAGGAAGGATCCTTCACTTGGATCCCACCACTGAGCACCAGGGCAAAACACTGAGAGCTCCTCACCACAGCCCTCAGCTCACCAAGAGTGTTGGACCATCACAAGCCACAGGCACCTGTCACCTGAGGTGCACAAAGCCGCACAAACACACCCCAGGAAAACAAACCTCCACCGTCCGTCAGTCCACAATGGCTGGAAGGGAAGCCATGACCCAAAAATACAGTTGTTGTTATGTCCAAGTCACAATTCCCTATCCCCCAAAAAGTGAACAGGATTTAGCTCCTGATCAACCACAGGTTTCCTGAGTGAGCATGAATAAGTCCCAGATCTCCACAGGCTTTGGCTCCTGGGCTGCAAGATGGAGATAAGGGTCCATCTGTTCCCCCCTCAGGCTGTGGAAAGGCTGGAGGATCCCGAGGAGCTGGTGGAGGCTGAGATAACTGCCTGGCTCTCCCCACAGCCTCAGGAAGCACCTGCTGAATGGGGCAGGAAGTAGGTGCAAACAAGGAGGTGCATTAAGTTATTTATTTATGAAAGCAACTGGAAAATGTGCTGAGGAGAGGGGAAAAAAAGTCTTTTGTGTTAAAAAATAACCTCTGCCATAAAAAATATTTAAAGGCATCTTATTTTAGAAGATTCCCTCCATATTTATTTGAGATAAATGGAGGCAGCAGAGTGGCAGCATTTTCTCAAGACTTGAGAAATAGATGGCAGGACTCTAGAGACAGGTTTCGCTCATATATCATTCCCTTCCCCTTTCCAGTCTCTGGGGGACACGTGTTGCTGTGACATCTTTTACGAAGATTTACAGAGCAGTCATCCTGTCAGGGATGTGAAGGCAGCCTTGCTGCCACAAAGCTGCTGTCAAACCTGCCCCATGTTCAGGAGGCAGCAGCTAACCTTGTTTTTATATACAGTTTCTATATACAGAAGCAGCAGAGACAAAGAGCTCAGTCTGCCCCACTTCTTCTGCAAGGGGACTATTTGCTGTCTACTTACAGCACCAGTTTTTAAAGCTGGTATTTATTTTGCTGCCCTGGCAGTGCGTATTTCTTCAAGATGCAGGAAAGCGATTAGAGCTGGGCATCCTGTTCCTGGCTCTGCTCCTGGTTCCCTCTGGGTTACCTTTGGGGATGCTGTGGGGGAAGCCTGACCTCAGTGGCAGTGCTGGGGCTGCCTTTGCTCTCCCTCCATGCCTCAGTTTATCACACTCTTGCCAACTCCCATCTGTATTTCTAAAAACAGCATGAGTCAGGCATGAGTCAAAGTCTTAAAATGTGAGGAACTGGCTCTAAATTCAGGCTGCATCTTAAGGAGGAAAGTGCCAAATTCTTGTGTTTGTGAAATCTCCAGCAATGACCTCTAGGTGCTTCTTTTAAAAGTCTGAGATTGATAGTAACTATATAATATTTACATGCATGAATCATCTCAGTTTGCACAATATGTTTTCCCTTTTGCTGACAGTTCTCAAACTAACTTGACTATCAGGACAACCTTTCCCAGGGAAAAAAAAACCTAAGGCATTGTCTCCCATGAACAATAAAGCCAGCATAATATTAGGCAGGAAGGGAACTCAGGCCTCAGGGCTTCAGTGGGTGCCTCCAGTGACTGTCCAGACCAAGGCTCAGGGGCTCAGCCAAGGGGAGGGGATGCCTCAGGAGCCCCCAGTGCCCCATCCATCCTCCTGTGTGGGCTCAGTATTTCTGAGCCTGAATTTTAGCTTGCTAACTATTGCTAGCTCCTTTCCCAAGGGAAAGCTGTAAATAGTTAGGAAGCTGAAATTCAGGCTCAGAAATATTGAGCCCACACCCCTGGGCAGCCACCGTGCCCATGTGCTGCTCCCAACTTTGATCATAAGCAAATGCCTGCAAGATGGATACCCAGAGAAAGTTCAGAATTAAAAGAAAACCACTGTCAGTTTCTAACGCAATTAACAGCCCCCTGCCAAGAGAGCCAGTAAGAGCACTTCATCAGACCATTATAACCCTGGAGGGTAGAGAGAGGCTGCCACGGTAACTCCTTTAATTGCCCTTAATGTTTCATTAAACACAATTACATTTAAACCTAAACTGTGCCATTTGTTGTGGTTTTAATTAGACAAAGGGCAAGATAAAAGGATTGGATTAACCCTCCTCTTCCCTCCCTCCCGTCTACCAGAGGCTGGCCACAGTCGAACTGGATTGAAATAGGGAGAAAAGTAAAAAGGATGGGAGCACAAAGCACATCCACAGAACTGTGCACATGGTGGAGATCAGCTAGACCTGAACTCATCAGAACCTGATGGGGAAGGCAAAGCAGTGGCAGTGCCTCTCCACAGACCTTGCAGTCCCAATCCTCGGGCTGCCTGCAAGGTGTGTGCCACTCCTGAGCCCCGAGAGCCCTCCTGGCTCTGCCAAGTCTGTGCTGAAGTTATCAGTCAGTGGTAATTTGCTTCAGTTAGTGCAATACAGGCTGAATGGGGGACTCCTCAGTGCAGCCAGACCTGAGAAGGACAGTCCCAGCATGGCTGGGAGCTCTGGACGGACATTAGCCTGAAGAAAAGGCATCCTCTACTTCCATAATCCCATTGCTGGCAGCAAACAGCACTCCCTGAGCTTGTGCAGATCGCACTTACCCCTTTTACCCATTTGAAATCACTTCAGTGATTTCCCTGGAATACAACCCCAGCTACTCCCCTTTCACCATTGGTTGAGGTCCCTCCAAGGTCACCACCAGCGTGTTTCCATGCGCTGCTCCAGCAGCCTCTGCAAGGAGAGCTGGCAGCACCCTCTGCTCTGAGCCTTTCTTCCAAGTCCAGCCGCCCCTTGATAGAGTTCCAGGCCTCTGTTTTTAACTCCAGTTCTGCAGTTTCTTTAGCTCAGTGAATGATTCCTGTGGCCACACGGTCACACTGTTACTGATGCCTTTCCTCTGCTGGGAAGATGCATCAGCCCAGCTCTTTCTGAAAAGAGGCTCGATGTGCTCTCAATCCCATAAGCCTTTAAAGCCATTCTCAAAAAAGAGCATGCAAACATTTCTGCCCAATGAAAAGAAAAACTATACAGGATTTATTCAGTACTTCTTTAAGTATTGCTTCTAAATTAGGTCTAAGTGTTAAATGCTGACACTGTACGGCCCTATTTGATGTTGCAAACAGCTTTGGCAAACCAGGCTCTTTCCTCCATCTTTCCTGAACCTTTCAGTGACTTAGGGGAAAAAGAAAAGCAGATTTAGCTGCAGTGCCACACACCCAAATCAGAATAAACTGTTGAAATGCTGCTCTGTTCAGAGATTTATGATACAATTAACATTTTCGTTGGTTTCTAATGACTTCTTTCTTCCTTTCTGAAGCTGACAAGAGAGTAGGAACAGCCACGGGGTATAATCAGACTGTCTGCAAGGTGGAAGGGAAATGAAGCAGAGCAGAAAGGGACTCTCTGAAGCAGCCGGGTATCATTATTATCTCTTTGTGGGAGCATTAGCACCATTGGAGGGCACTCGGGCACCACTGGAACAAGAGCAGCATAAGAACTTGAATAGAACCGAGGACAAGATGAAAAGAATAAAACAGACACTCAGCGACAGGTCTGAATAGTCTCCTTTGTGCCACAGGACTTGCTGAGATTTTGCTATCGTTTGACAAGTGCCAAAACTCCACAGGTCTGATCCGAAGACTACATGTGTCAACAGGAAGCCTCCCATTAACTTCAGGAAAACTTAGCCCCAGCCAAGGTGTAATAGATCATGTACCACCATTACAGGGAAATAAGGGAAATCCATCTTAGAATTCTCGCTACTAATTTTCGGCAATTTTTCACAATATATCTCATCATCACACTGTCTACTCACACAATAAATCAATGCTTCTGCAGAGCAGCGAGAAAAATGAGGGGATGGGGCGGGTGGGAAAGGTGGAAGGCAAACGTGTGCCACTCAGGGAGTAATTGCAGCAAGAACAAGCCTCCCTTTGGCCCATCAACACAGCTGACTAATTGCTACCAAGGTGTACAGTGGCCTCACCAGCTGAAGAGACAAAGCTTTAACACCTCTGCTTGAGAGGGAGCTGAGGCACAGCCTGGGAGATCCCCCTGCCAAGATGCTGAGGAAGGAAGAGCTCTTGTGAGATTGCCGTGGCCAAGGCTTGGTGCTTCACTTGGAAAAACCTACCAGAGCAGGGCCCTCCTCCATCAGTGGAGGCTGCCTGTGTCCAGTAAAGCCCCAGGTGCTGCTGGAAGAGCACGTGCACATCCGTGCTCCTGCCTCCAGGATTAAGGGGTGACCCTTAGGTTTGAGCTTTGGGGAGCCAGAGGGAGTGAGGGGCAGAGGGGTACGAGGGAGTGGGGAGAACAGCTGTTAAGCTGTTAGAGATAATAAATTGAATAGCTCTGAAATTGGACCCACAAGGATAAAAGTGATTTTAGTGCCTGTAAGACCGACTATAAACTCAATCTGTCAGACAGCAGCAGCTGTTAAAGATAATGGTCCTGGTAAATTTAACTTCCAAACTGCCACAAAGGGACTAGTGTGATGTTAAGTTTCTCCCTTCTTTGAAAGGGGGTGAGGAGAAAAAAAGAGGCATCAAAAAACACGAGATCTTAAACACGCATCTCCCGTCAGCTAATCAAAAAACCTGCTTTGAAGAGCCAGGATGGGCAGTACCCCCATGGGGGAGAGAGATCTCCCAGAGGCTTTTAAGCAGATGAATACCTCTGGGCTGCTTTGATAGGATTCTACAAATAATACCAAATATTTGCTAATCAGCCAAGGTCAGCGGGGAAAGAAGTGACTCTCTCCTCCAAAGCCAGGCATCTCCTAATTATTTAAGTCCACGCTGTGACTTTATCATCAGCTCTAGGCAAAGAAAAGGCGTCTAGCTGGACTACTCTGAGCAGATGGTGACTGAGAAGCGTTCCCTTTCCCTCGGCCCTCCCTTGTCCTGGAAGGGCACACGACTGCTGATCCTTCCCCAGGAGCTGCCCAGCACAGAGTGTGACAGGGCAGCGAGGGGCAGCCCCAGCACAGCACGGACAGGCAGCCCTCGCTCCAGCCTCTCCCTGCCATGGATGCACTTGCCTGCTCACAGAAAACTGTTGCTTGTACCAAGTGTCCCACCAAAAACACAAGGAACTTTACCCCTGAGCCCAGCAGCGTCAGGGTGTGGCCGCAGAAGAAAGCTCTAGAGTGACAAGTGTAACTCTTCAAAACCTATTTTCCCTGCCAAGCAGGTGATACAGCTGGCTAAGGATGCGTTTCACACTGATTGCTGTTCCAAATCAGCCATTTACAGCAAGTGGTTTTAACATGACAATCAGAACTACTTAGGCAATTTTGGAAAGGCAGCAGGATTTGGCCAAAGGAACTGAACACAGTCCAGTTAAATTCACTAACAAAGCAACTATTGCAACTACAGAACCATCATCAATTTCTTACAGAATAAAGCAAACAAGACTTGAATGGCTGGAGTGAGAAAGGAGGGCTGGTTTCTCTGTACTGCCTCCTCATCCCTGCTTGGCTCCACACCTCCAGCATGGTTTGTGGCATGTCCACTTCTCCAGCCCTTCCCAGGGCACACCACAGGGACATGAACCTTTCCCTAGCACATATTCTCAATATCCTGCTTGCTTGCTTCAGGATCAGAGGAGGGTTTCATCTCAAGAGGATTTCAACACAGCTCATTTTTCAACTGCCTGAGTGGTACTCTTGGCCTCTTGCCACTCTGAGGGAAGTGGTTCCTTTGGAAATGTTTTTATCCCAATAGAGACGAGATTTCTCATGTGCTTAGCATAACATCTGTGCCTTGGTGGATTTGGATTTCACTGCAGTGAAGGATATGGTGTCAAATGCAGCAGTGCTTCCAATCAAGGTCTTGGGAGAGGACCATGCAACTGCTTTGAAGCAATATCCTACAGTTACTTCCCAAGCCTGGGATATTTGTCAAGGGGCTGGAGGAATCACTCCTTTTGGATGCACTTCAGCAGTACTCATCATTTGTAACCAGTAGTTAAAGAGTGCTGAAGGTCTCAAGTCAGAAGCAGAGCAATGCAAAATAGCTTTAAGCTACCTATTTTGAGTTAAAAACTCCTGATTTTATTCAACACTATGGTTATTTATCACTGTTGCTGTCACCCAAGGACACAAGAAGAGTCCAGTCAAACTTAAATACATTGAATACCTAGGGGGGCATTTACAGATATGCTAATAATAGAAGAGAGCAACCCCAAACCCCAGTGATCTGCACATTTCATTGTCACTGGAAAGCCTCGATTCAAGAGCTGCTTCCCCAGCCTTTTCTATATCAGTGGTAAGGACAGTGTGGAAAGGATGGAGGGTTAATCCCTGTAAAATGATTTATCACTGCAACCATGTACAATACAGCTTCAGTCACAGTTGTCTGTCACTTCCCAGCAATGAACCAGGGAACATTATTCTCAAGAACATCCAAGTTTCGAACTGGAGTTCCCCTAAAGCGATTCCCCAGATATGAGCAGCCCCATGCACATGGTGCACACACTGGTTATCTCCCTCCCATCACATTTCTTTGTGCTCTCAGAGGGGGAAAAAAGAAAAAAAAAAAGGCAAGGGAAGGGAGGGGAGGGGTAGAAAAAAAAATAGCCTCTGCAGGCCTCCGGGTTAAATAGTGACCTACTTCAATCCACACTGCTGCCCATTATTACCAATCCAATTATTCCAGACAGGTTAACTCAGCTTTAATTTATGTCAATCCAATTACTTTTTTTTATTATTTATTAAATAAAAAGATCACTTCATGCTTCAAATGATTTATGAATACTGGGTCAGCATCCCAGGGAAAGGACTTGGGAATGCTCAAGGTCAAGGCTGGCCTCATGCAGGAAATCCCTCCCGGAATTTGTGGAGAGAGCTTTACTCACCTCATCTCTCTTTTTGTATTTTAATTGGATCTCTCACACAAAAGCTTGTGGCTTCCAGGACTCTGCTCAGTGAGCAGGAATGGTATTCCAATTGCAAATATGTTTCGGCTGAAGTAAGAGGCACTTAAATTAACTAGATCTCTATGTCTGCTGCAGTGTAATGGGACAGTCTAGCACACAGCTTTCCCCTTCAGGGGAAAAATGAATCCAGGATGGACATTTTTCAGACAGAAAGGGGAGTCAAGTATCCAATTCCTGCAAATGTCCACTTCACCCACCTTTGGTGACCTTCTCCAGAAGGCAACAGCAGAGCTGTTTTAAACAACCCCATCCCTACTTCCACTCCTACCTTCAGTCACTGCCAGGATTTTGGCACACTTCCCTGAGAATCAACTGTCTTGTATCAGGGTGCTGTTAAAACATGCTCAGCAGCTCCTCCTCAGCTGGGCACAAAGCCTCAGCCTCCTCTTGGCCTCCAGAGCCAGGACTGAGGCACCACGAGATGCTGTGTCTGCTTTCTCACACCTCTGGAACTGAGCCCACCTCCCCACTAAAAAAGGGCTCCAGATGACTCAGGTCAACTTCTGTCACTAAGCCACCACCCTCTGACCTCGGCAAATTCCTTTTGACTTGGGTGCCCTGGTTTCCTGTCCCACAGAGCCACCCACCCACTCTGCCTCCTACCCCTGCGCAGCTTGGGCTGGTCACCACAGCCCCTTCCATGGAGCAGGAGAACCTGAGACCCAACAGCCTGCTGGCTGAATATCTCCCTGACTCCCAGACAGGCCATGAGCAGAGCTGGGTAAGTTTTTAACACATATTCTCAATTCTTTTCCCCCAGTGTTTCTAATTAGGACCAAAATAGTTTTGCTCTCTGTTTTTTTTAAATCCTGTCTAGCTAAACTTTCCAGCTGATCTCAGCTGCCATGGCAGCAGAGTCAGTTCTGCAGATAACTGGATGCCAGACCATTTCCAAGGCTTTGAGTTAAAGCCTTGAGAGGTACCTTGAAGATAAGATAGAGTTGCTGAAGTCGGTGAGACCCAATTTCCCAAGCCAAATTGCAGCAGCCAGGAAGCCACACTCTACAGGGGATGGTGCTTCCAAGACAGCCCTAGAGCAGAGCCTTGGGGGTTAAGGCCACAGGGGCGTGCTGAGTCACAGGGAAGAGGATGCAATGCCTAACTGCATCCAGATGGAGAAATAAAGGGGAGAGATTTCAAGGATAAGCATAAAATCACTTCCAAAAAAAATCTTCCTTTTGGAAAAAGAAAAGGGAAGAAAAAGCATCTCAAATCAAGAATGTGATTTTAACAGCCTCCTCAAAATGCTCCCTTCACCTCCTTAGATGGACAAAATAAGGACTACCTACACCTTGGCCTTAACCAGACAGTTGGACAATCCAAAACCATCTCAGCCATGGACAACACAGCCAATCCTCCGCCTGAATCAATGTCCAGACATCCAAACACTGAGTCACTTCAGTATCCCAGCCAAAGTGTCCTTGAGGGAGAAAAGCCAGACACTCAGCTGGGACACCCTGCAATGCCAGACGCCCTCCTGGGGCAGAGCCCCTTGGGAGCAGTGCCAGCCAGAGTGAGGATCTGTGCCATGAGGTGGGATGTTGCATCACCCTCTCTCAGTCTCTCCTGCCTTTTCATCCTCACACTACCCACTGTCTCCAGCAGCCTGGGCAGCAACCCTTTCCCATCCCTCCCATGCTCCTTTGGGAATAGGGCATGTCTGTTTTTATCTAACATCCTGAGGATAATTATCAGTGTGCACAGATTGCCTGTAGCTGACTGGGTATTGCCATCCTACCCCAATTTTAGATGAGGACACCAGAAGAGGTCAGTAGGCCACTATTAGGGTACTCAGTTCCCAAAGGCACCTCATTAAGGGATGAAGGACTTTAGAGCTTATTTAGTACAAAGTTAAATGTTGGATAAGAAAAGCATTAACATGCACAAGCCTATTATATTATCCCTTTCCTTATCCTCAGGCTGTGCCACTAGGAAAGTACTTGAGAAACTGGAATTTTGCTGTATGGCTTCAATAGATGTCCACGTGCTTCTCAAGGACTTTTTGGATACAGCTTTGTGGAATGCACAGCCCAAAGTCATTATGTTCTGAATCAGTTGTTGAGTTGTCTGAAAGCAGACAAATGGAAACAGAACCCTAAGCAAAAATACTAACTTTTGCAAAGAGGGATTTTTGAAATTCACGAAATGCATTACTAAAGCCAGAGAATTTAAAACTCACATTTTGCATGCCACGAAAGAAATGTGGATGGGCCTCCTTGAAGAGAAAAACAAAACAAAACAAACCACCAAAAAACCCACCAAAAAAAACCCCAACTAATAAGAAAAAGTACATGTCCACCAAGTGGCTTTGAAATTTCCATCCCAAACACCAAGATGGCCCCTTGGGCTGGGACAGCATTGTTTCAATTAGTGCTGCTCTGCCCAGCCTAATTGTAAGAGTTGGGAACAGCCAGCATTCACAAAGGGCCATAAGCTGTTCCTCCTATTGTTTTAGGCTCAGCACTGAGAGAGCAAGTGGAGGAAGACCAGAGACAAACAGGAGGGAAGCAGCTGTATTCACTTTCCCTAGGGCTATTTCTGCCAAGTCTTAAAATAATATTGAGATCCTTCACCCTCCTCCCTATACATTTTCTACCACAGACGCCAGGT
Organism: Donacobius atricapilla; assembly: GCA_013397315.1. NCBI lineage: Eukaryota > Metazoa > Chordata > Aves > Passeriformes > Mimidae > Donacobius > Donacobius atricapilla. Next base: position 30,203 of record WBMY01010274.1, on the reverse strand, counting down.
TTGTCCCAAGTTGTCTGTGACCTGGCACTGCATCTCCTGAATGGAAGCCCCACTTTTGAGGGCAGAGTCTAATGGAGGCAGGTGAAAGAAAAAGCCTCACAACTCCTGCTGCAAGACAGCTGCCTTTGGGTGATTCCAGGGGAGAGTTTGCTCTCTGCAAACAAGGGCTGGAAACACTTCCAGTTCCAGGCTGGTATGCACTGAGGGGAACCAGTCCATCAGGACCCCCTCTCTGCCCTTCATTTCAAAACAAGTCCCTCAGCAGGCTCCTGCTCAGCATGTACTGTCAGTTCACTCATGACACGTGCTCTTGTTGCTTTTCTGCCAACCCTCTTCAAAAGCAAAAAGGAGGAGAGGAAAAAAGTACAGCAAAAAATGATGCCACTCTCAAGAAATGGCACTTTAGGCAGTCTCCACTACATCAGTAATGACAGTCAATAGTGCCTCCAAGGACTTGCTTTCTTCAAGTCAGTATTACATTCTGACAGCCAGTTTCTTCCTGGGATCCATGAGCCTCTCTTCCGGATTCAATCTTGCTCAGACAATCATTCCTTCAAGGGTGTTATCCAGCCTACAGATAGTGCAGAGATACAAGAGCCAAACTGTGAGGAAATCTTTCTGTTGCTCTCCAGAAATGCACTTCTTTACTAAGTGGCTTTTCTTACCCACCAAGGTCACACACATCACCAAGCAAGTCAAGGGTCATGAGAAATAACAACAGAGGTACTTAAACAAATACCTCATCCTGGATTCCACACAGCTTAGGTGATCCCTTCCTACAGCTTTCCTTCTAAGGGGATTTACCATTGCAGTGGCTTAGAAACACATGCACAAGAGGAAAGCAAGCCAGAGAACAGGACCTTCCAAGAAGCCACCACAACTTAAAGTCTACAAAGCTCATTTCCCTGACTTGACTGCCTAAGCTAAAGCTGAGATGGTACCCGCCAACATCTATCAACAGTTTTGGTGTCTCAGCAATGAAGGTCCAGTCTTGTTAAAGAACTGTTCACCTCCATCATTAAAAACAATTTTTGCAGACAGTCCTCTTCTTCAGGCACCAAGGATGAAATACAGAGTCATTTTTAAAGAAGGTTTGGAGAAGAGAAATCATGTACTAATATAATTAAGTTCAGTGCAACAAGCCTCTGGCCTTCACCTGCAAGGACACAAGTGTAATTGCAATATTAAATAGACACATGAAAGGCCTCCCGGGCATAACAGGTTTTGCAGAGATCAACAGCAAGTCCTGTTCCTTGGCAAGCACAGTCTTAGCAGCTTCCACACCAAAAGGGAGGTGCTTTGTGGTCATCTCCATTGATGTCCTTATTTTACTCACAGCTTTGTATTTCAGGAAAGCCATACTGGCTATAAACCTTGGACAGAGCCTTGGTTTTAAGGCACATTCAGTAAGGACCTGTTCCTGCTTCTGCAGAAGCCTGGTTTTCATGTACCTGTGTGCTGTGCGTTGCCAGGAGGTGCAGAGGGGTTCCCTGCCAGATAGTGAGCAGCACAGGGAAAGAGAGCCACTGTAAATTAACCTGCTGCTCCCAGCTTCGGAACACCACAGAGGGAAAGTCATGTTACAGTGGTGTCCTTGAGGTGCTCCTCCTTTCCTACACACCAAAAGCCTTTTATGACATGAAAGCTGTTTATCAAAGAACATCTCATCAGCTAAACTGGGCTCTGCCTTATTCATCACCAGAGCCTCTGCCCTATTCCCTGCACATGTGATACCTAGAGTGAAGGAGTGGACACCAAGCCCCACAGCTGATGTTGTTCAATGAGCAGATGAGGGCAAACCTGGGAAATAGGGAATGAGATTTCTTTTCAGCACCTTACACCTACCTCTGCAGCACCAGTAAGAGCATTACACACCCACAGGCAAGATTTCCAGTGTCACAGAAAGTTCACCATCTCAGTGTGAGAATGTTGGTGACTGATGGGGTACAGGGAGGGAAGGATTACTGCTGTTTGTACAGCTTTATGGAGGGAGCTGTAAGAGTGTTCTGTAGATGAAATCAGTACATATTTGCACATTAATGTAATTTAACCTGAACTCATTCTTTCTTTTAAACCTCTGGAGTGGCAGGGAAGACCCATGAGCAAACAGGCAAAGAACATCTTTATTAGGGAAATGCTAAGGTGACAGTCTGTAACTTGTCAGGCAGATAAGGCTTGCAGGAGGCAGCAGATCCATGAAAGAACAAAGATTACAGCAAAGAAATGTCTCAAAAGTGTTCTCCAGTACCCACATAGAACAGAGAATTTTACCTGGCAAATGCAGTTAAAGCAATGTAATCCTACTCAAAAATAGCTTGTTTGCATGGCTGTTCTTTTAGAAGGAGCTGCTTTACCAAAAACAGATGTTCACACAAAATCCCCAGAGGCTTCTGAAAATCCCCTGCAGTTAAGAGCTGTCATGATCAGTATTTTGTAGAAAATAATGCCAAGGACTGCTCAGTTCCCCACAGGGCAAGGTAGCTCTTAGAGATTTTGTTACCTCAGCCCTCCTCTCCTCGTTGTGCTGATCCAGGACAAATTCACCTTGGTGGCCCACAGCAGTGAGGACAGGCTGACTGTGCTGCTTGGCTTTGTCCCAGCGCAGCCTGTCCTTCCACAGATGGTGCAGCAGCACAAGAAGTCACCTCGGGTGCTGCAGCTAAATCAGCAAATATGAGCATAGACTGGTTTAGCTTGTCACACACACAGCCTCAAGTATTATTTTTGGTCCCACTGACCTCTCTCTCACAACACCTCTGTGGAGATGGTCCTTCCAGTGCTGTGCAGATCTGCACCTCCAGAGCAGCCACAGCCACCAAGCAGCACAGACACACTCTGAGCTGGGACACCCAGCAGCAGGAAGGGGTGTCTGTGGGGGCTCTCCATGCAGCTCAAGCAGGTGTTCCCAGTCATGCTGAGCTCCTCGCTGGCACTGCTGGGCAGATCCCAATGCCTGGCACAGGTTCCCCACCTTGCTGAATTCACAGCCCCGACAACATGACTCCAAGTCTAAAGCTGCCAGCTTTGTCCAGCTGGAGTTAAAGGTCGCTACCAGTAAAAATGATCACAGCATTCCTAGGAAGGGACTGACTCCAAACAGACCAAGTAGTGGATAGAGCTGAGTCAAATGGATTAAATTCTTAGCAGAACCCACTAAGAAGAAAGCTACCTCCTCAGCATGAAGAGAAAGGGAAGGAAAGAAGTCATATCCTGGGAAGTGATTGAGGACATTGCTAAGGAAAATGTCCTTAATGAGTTCTAGGATTTCCCATCACAGCTTCAGGGTGAGACTGCAGAGACAAGATGCAGAGCTCTCTCTCCCACACAGTCCCTTCATTCTGTGCTGCAGCCTGCAATCGGGCACAGCATTCCTGCACTCCTCCAGCCTCACCAGCCACAGGACTGCTGTTACCCAGCCCTCTGACCACAGCTCCTCCAGCCAGGGAGTCCAGAAATTATCTGCCCTACAAGCAGGACATTTTGCCTGGCCCCCCCCAGACTCGGATGTGCAGCATATCCCAAATGCCTGTGATCCTGCACTGCTGCCCTCATCCCAGCAACAGTTCCCAGTGCCCGAAGCACAGGACAGTGCCCAGTTACCCCCCAAATCAAGGGAAGCACGCTGCTTTCTGCCAGGTTGACTGCACTAAAATTACACAAGGAGATTCAGTGCCTCTGGTAAATACTGCACAGACTTGTTTAGCCTGTGGCTCTTTACACGCACCCACCAGACTCTTTAGATGTTCCAACACAGCGTTTCGTATGGAGGACAGAGTTAGGAAAGGCTGAGCAATGAAAGCAGGGATTGTTACCAGCTTTAACAGGCTTTGGATCATGCCAAGAACAAGTTTCACTGTTTTAGTTGCCTCAGTACGATAATCCCACATCTTTTCTATAATAATCAGATGCTCCTACGCTGCAGTCAGCAGCAGAAGACAAAATGAGTAGTAAAGAGACAAACAGCAATCTCTTTAAAGAGCTGAGAGGACTGCCAAGAATGTTTGTAATCTGATTTCATCCCTTGCCTTCCCTAACCTGTCGCTGGAACTCAAGGTAATCTACACAGTGGGTTTCAAGCTGTGGTACACAGAACACTTCTGAGCAAACCAAGGAAAGCTAACTGATGGTCAGGCTGAGACTCATCACAGGTCTACATCACTGACCTACTCCAACCCATTAGCTCATTTATGAAGGAGTTTCACTTTATTGCAGGTCACTGAAAAAAAAAATTAGTCTAGATGGGTGATTTATTTATTTTAGAGAAAAGATCCATTAGTAAACTATTACCTGAACATTAACTCCTCACTATCTACAGTGACAAAGACATAGTTGAGATTGACACAAATTTCTAATAATTTTTTTAAAGTAAAGAGACTTCTGTTGAACAATAGGGGTGCACTCCCTCATGCGGAAAGAAAAAATAATTTACCATTTGCTCTCTGTCACAGCAGAGATGAACTGCAATAGCCCAGCATGGCCCTCTTTGTGCAGAACAGCAAGAACTGCAGGCACTTGTCACCTCCTCCCTGCAAGTCCAAAGTGACACAGGCAGATGATCTTTTTGAGTCACGTAATATAACACACAAAAAAGCAAAAAAGCCACACTGATTGATTCAGTGGCAGCCCAACTGTCTTGCCTTGCACAGGGTTGCTCTGCTCAGCCAGGGACCTTTTCTGCAGAATGCACAGTAAAACAGCCACAACAAGAGCTCAATGCCTTCAGAGGGATAATAATCTTGACAGTAAAAATATGAACCCAGCACAGCTATTTGTGCTCATTTGCAAACAAGACACTGCACTAACTTATGCTCATTTGCACGTGAAAATTGCTGGAGTATTTACTGTACATTTGGGTGATCAGAACAGCTTTGGAGCTGCTGTCCTGTGACCATCACAGCATACAATTAAATACATTTCATTACTCATTTCAGGAAAGGCATCCACAGTTACAAGCGAGAGGCTGAAGTGGATGACAGGAGTGTTACATAAATGTTATTGATTTTGTTTCTCCAAACATTCACAATAAACACGCCAACTGGTTTTACTGAACAATGCAATGCATCATTCGTATTTCCCACAGAACGTATCAGACATCAGCTATGCACACTGTGTTCACTGGATGCTGCCATGAAGGACTGAGGAAGGGTGATGTGGTGATCAGATAAAGGGTGTGCATTCACCCCTCTGGCAGCAACGCAGCAGCTAAATTTCCCAGAGGCAGCAGAAATATAGCGGCACTTCTCAGGCAGAACTTACATTCTAAAATATATCTTAAATCAGCCTCTTTCTTGGCAACATCTGTAGTGACACGGGAGTCCTGTTCATCAACAAAGCAAAAAAATCTCTACCCTAGTGCTATAATCAGAAGTAGGCACAACAAAGGAGGAGGGAGAAGATATCTTGTCCTATCCCCTTGGGAAGAAAAGATCCAAGTGCTTAATGTGGTCATACACACAGAGAAAAAAATCATTACATTTTTATGTTAGAGACAGGGAAAACAATGCTGAGGAGAAAATATCAGCAAAAAGCGCAACAGATACTTATGGGCAGATCATCTGCAAGAGAGGGCGTTCCAAAAAACAAACCAACCCATGTGGCCAAGCACAAGGATAATGTTGTCCTTGTTTCACCCACACCTTCTTTCCCAATATGTCTCTTTCTTCATCAGCTACAGATCTGGTAAAAAAAAAATTGCATTTAAAAAAAAAAAGTAAAATTATGTAACTCACAATTCTCCCATATGCTCAGTGCCTGTGTTAGCTCACAAACCATGGAATTGTGTTAACTGCCATGGCAGGGGTGGATGGACACACAAAAAAGCAACAAAGGCTGGGTTTGGTATGTAGAGCCTTTGGGTGATGAAGAAATCTGTCGCAACATGTTTTTAACACATAATGGTTTATTTTTCCTTACTGAACAGAGGAAGAAGAAGAGAGTGCCGAAGATGTGAAATACTAACCACTTTGATCTTTCAAGGGTTTGGGAACAGAATCTGTGCTTTGATACATCTAGTTCCATAAATCTCAAGATACAAGGACAGAAAAATCAATGGGTAAAAGAGATGGATCACTCACTGGGATGGAGAGAAAGGAGTCAGCTTGTATCCGATGGGCCAATGAGGCCGAGGCAATCTGTCAAAATGTATTTTTCAGGAGCAATAATCCCCTTAACCAAGCAGGAGAAGCCACAAGTACCAAGGAGGTGAAAACATAATGAGGAAGGGTAAGAATTCTCAAATCATTTTGGATAATTTTTAATATTTTAACTCTGAAGTATTGTTCTTAACTTTTTCACTCCATTCAAGAAGGATGGTACAGAACAGACGAGTTGCAGCTTCACTGCTGCATCACACTTCAAATGGAACCCTTGTGGTTAACCAAAAAAACACCAGACATATCATTTGTTATAAAACTCAGAATACGGAAACAGATTGAACCCTTGCCCTGCTAGGAAGAAGGAAAATGGAAAGGAAAATCCAGCGAGCTGCCTCTGCCCGCCTGCAGCACCCACCTCCATGGGCAGCGACTGGATGGCATGTCCCACGGTGCTGCCATCACCTACACAACCCAGCTGGTACCTGCCCTCAGAGAACGATCAGCAAATGCCTTGGCAAGTCACACTCAAACCATTTGCAGGCTCCTCCAGTAGTTCAAGTTTCCCCTCTAGTAACTCAGCTGCCCCACCCTCGTGTATTTTTAGCACGCTTAGGTAAGACTTTTCTGGTATTTCCCCACTTCAGAATTTCACCTGTTGCATCTTGCAATTAACCTGGGTGCGGCTTTTTTCTCTCTCATTTTCCTCCCAGAGCATTTTGTGGGCAAGCACCTACTTAGGTGTTGGATGGGGGCCACAAAGAGGAAGGCAAAGCAGGTGGTGAAGAACTGGAGATGCTTTTCCTTCTGTTTTTTTCTGTGCTGGCAACAATAACTGAAATTCCACACCAAAGCCACCCTCTCTGAAAAACTTGAGCGGGTACAAACGCAGAGGCCCATCTGCTTAGCAACACATGGTGCCAGCAAACAGTTTCCAAGCCTCAGGCTGAGGCTTGCAGATATGGCAAAGGCACGTTGGGCTCCCAGCTCCACAGACAGGCATCCAGAGAGGGGGCAGAGCAAGAGTGGCCTTCCCACAGCAGGCAGGTGCCACCAGCAGGGCACACCTCTTTCCCTTTTGGCAGCTTCCCACAGCAGCAACTTGCTTTAGGATCTCCCGTCTTCTGATGCATCCTCTTCCTCTGCTCCTTCTTCAGTACAAGGATCCTCTGTGCAAGGCCACTTTTCCTCGATCACAGGAGCAGCATCCCCAGTCAGACACCAGCTTCTCCTCCCTCTCTTGCCATCCAAAACACGTCTTCAACTTTTCCCAAATGCATTTTGACACCTGACCTGCTCTCCAAAGCTGGTAAGAAATGAGTCTCTACAGCATGAGCTGCACCTTACAAGTGTCCCATCACAGTGGTGCTCCCTGATTTCCTGCTGTTCTCATCTCCCAGTGAGCCCCTTCACCTTTCTTAGTGTCAGCTTGTCCCAAGTGCTCAGCTCACAGCAGCTTTCCACCTCTTTCCTGGAGCTTCTCTGCTGTGCTGGGCAAGGAACAAGGCTCACTTGTGCTGTCCCACACCCATCCCTGCTGCCCTGACACAGCTCAGGCTGACAGCACTGCAGAGAGAGTGGCTTTATGGGATGTGACTGCGGGATTTCTGATGCACGTCACCCTTGATGCTTCAAAAATTCCCTGCATTAGCAAAACACAAGGAAAGCTGCCCCGTGGGTCACCCCCAGGGCAGGGTATGGGAGCTGCCTTGCATAATGTCAGTCAAAGCACTGCCAGGGAAACCTAGCAGAAGGTTGGCTTTGTCTGAGAATAAAATCTTTGGTTAAAATAGATAAAATCCCACCCAGGAGAAAACATCTGAATGCTCTGCTCAGAAGTCCTGCCCAGGACAGACGTCCTGGGTGTAGCCCAAAGACAGCATCCCACAGCCCTGCTTTGGCCTGGGAAAATGCAGAATATGTGGAGTGCTTGACCAAGAGAAATCCTGCTTTTTGACATCCAAGAGCAGACAGGGATCAGTCCACAAATCAGGACAAATAATGCAACTGCAGTCAACAGAGCTATGGCTGTTCATGCCAATCCAGGGTGACAAAGTTCTGGCACTTGAAAAACTCTGTGGATCGAGTGAGACTTCAAAGAGGTTTATAATAGGGAAGAACACACTTGGTGGAAAGTTAACCAAAAAACCTGTGCCAAACATTAAAAACTGGCACAAAAAGCCAGAGAAAGTCAAGAACAGACAGAGAAAAAGAAAAAAACCCCACGGTTAGAAATGCCTGAGTGATCATAAAGAAATGATGTTTTGTTGTGTGATCCCAAGCCCTCTGCCACAGGTGTCATATAAATAATTATTAATTATGTTGTTGATTATCTGTGTGAGCAATAGAGCTAATGAGCTGGTTCTTACAGGATATAAACACAGCTTCTAAAGAGCAGGGCAGCCATTCTGCCAACAGCAAGCAATTAGAATTATTTCTTCTCTGCTGAGAGTTTGCTTTTTTTTTTCCTAACCTGAGGACAACCAATACACACTGTAGATATTTGCTATTAAAAATCTACTCCCTTCACAGTCCCAGTAGACATAAACTGAATTTCCTTTAATGACTGGGCCCAATTAACTGGAACCTGGAGCTCCACTTTGAAAGCAGCAGGGATCCTCTTTGGAGGCTTGGCCCTGATGGGCAGGAGACATCCAAAGGTTGAGGATTAAAGTTGCTTTGTTTCACTGAGCATGTACACCATATTGCAGGATGGTTGGCATGGGAACACAGCTATGGAGCAGCCTGTAATGCACAATAAACAGTCTCCATAAAATGCAGAAGCAAATAACTGGAGAGATGAAGGGTAAACCCTTCACTATCGTTGGGAAAGCTCAGCAAATGGAGGAGGAAGGAGCAGCCCTTCCAATTCACAGCCCTTCATCCACACCTGCTTCCAGGATTTTTGTTTTAACATTAGTGCTTTAAGTGCACATGTGTACTCAACCCATTTCACCATCTGGTGTCCAAACCACAGGATCCAAAAGGAAATTCCACTTTAGCTGCTGTCAGCCTTGAATTACCACATCTCTCAAGGTGCTGGTTGATCCCAGGACAGAATTTGAGAAGAGGGTTGGCCAGCATCCATCAATAAAAGGAAAAGGGCAAGTTACCTCTACAGAAAAATACTCTTTTTTTCTCAGAGTCATAGATATAGGTTAAAAGAGGTTGGACTCTAACTGACAGAAAATGCAGTAGCAAATTAGGAATAAATTTATAACCCAGCTGCTGCATAAGAGGGGAAGTGGGGGGAAATGAAGAGCAGAAAGATGGAGAACAACTTTAGGAAACCTGCAACATCTCTATTAACACTTTGCTTTGCTTCTTCTTTTACAACAACAGGATTACCAGATGAAACACCACAAGCATCTTCTGGAAGTTCCTTTTTTCTCTGATCTCACCCCGAGCTGTTGTTCCAGCAAGCTGACCTTCAATCTGTAGAAATTTCCTCATCCTGATCGACACACTAGATAAAACTTGCAAAACACTGACCCTGGGGATTTGCTCAAGAGATGGGGTTGCAAAGATTCAAACAGGAAAAGCTGGAATTTATGGGCTTGCTGGCAGTCTGGCTACAGTGTGGACATCAAGTCTTCTGCAAGGGCTGAGGAAAGTTGTTCTTTGTTACAAGCAAGACAGACCAGAAGAGACAGCATCCTCTGCAGAAGGATTATGAATTATGAAAATTATGAATTCTAAATACCATCCAGTCCCTCCACCAGTAAAAGCAGAGACACATTTTATGCCAACCTGCCCTGAAGGCCTTCTGATGCAGCTTTGTCCATGGTTTTGAAGTGTGCAGCAAGAAATTAGTACATTTTCAGGCCTCCGAGTTTTTTTAAGAAGAAAGCCCATGGTGCACTGACACAGGAACTTTAAAAATGCAGCTTTAAAAGGAACACCCTGGGCACTGACCTACACAAGCTGCTCCACTCAGCCAAGCCACCCACTTCTTTATTAGACACGATCCAGAGTGCTTTACATATTCCCCTGCATTTTAAAGGGGTCAGACCAGAGCTCCCAAACAGGGTTAGAGCTGCCAAGGAGCCCTTGCTTTTTCCCCCCTCTTTTGTTTTTCAGCAGCCGTGTGCTGGGAGCAGGGCTCTGCATCCTGAGGTTATTACACATTTCTCTAATGGATCTCCATGCATAATAAATTAGCTCATTAATGAATTGATTTGAAGGAAGAGTTCACTGCAGGGGCTAGAAACCCAAAGACACACGCCTATGACCGAACAAATAAGTCACTTCTGCAGCATCACATCGTGCATCCTGCTGGTGAAGGCCCTATTAAATCACCTGGTGCTGCTGCTGCCTGTTCTCCATCCTCACCATTATAAACGATATATGGGAGCTGCTTTTGCCTCACAACTGCTTATTTGTGGAGGTCTGGTCTCATTCCTTACAGGCCTTTTCCATTTGGGACTGTCACGTTTGTCGTTCGCGTTGAGGGAGTTTGTGATTCCAGCACCAGCTTTTGCAGTGTTTGAATGATTTGGATTGCAGCTCCTTTGGATTGCAGCAAGGGACTGCAGGTCCACCCTGAGGGTTGTTACCAGCCTGAAAAATCTCAAGGCTGTGGTGTTTGCCCGCTCTTGCTGCCCAAAATGAGAGAACTGAGTCTGAAAACAGCTGTCCTGAGCTGCTAACTGAATATTTCCAGATGATCCCAGGAACCTACCTCCATGCTCCAGCACCGAGCGCTACCTTGTAAACAAACGCCCTTATATAGGTCTGTGTGGGCAAAGTTAATTATCTCCAAATAGCTTCCAGAAGCCTCAAATCAATTTATGAAAACAAAAATTAACTTTCCATATAAACATAATTACAGTGAGACAACAGTATCCAGCCTGGTGCTACTGCTGTTTTTGGAAGCTGGGCAGAAAGCCAAATGAGTTCATTAGGCAGTGTAATTAATAATGTTTTTTTCCTGCTTTAGGAAGCCATTTATGGTCCTAAGAGGCAAAGGTACTGGGGAAAAAGCCCACAGCTGACAAGTTTTAAAAGGTGCTTCGGCAACAACAATTTATTTTAGAGCCTCCATGAGAATATATATCATTTAATGAACAGAAAAAGAGCAGAAAAAAATTACACTGCAGCGAGATCCATTCACTCTGCTCACAAAGATGCCTTGGTAGAATTTTCTTGAGAAGGAACCACCTAGTTTCTGCTCCAGGAATGAGCATCTCATAACCCAAGAAGCACAAAGATAGCACCACATAACCAGCTTCTCCTGTTCAGGTCGCCACATCCATTGTGCCATGGCCCTAGAACAGCACAAGATCCTGCAAATGCAGGAGTCCACAAACAAACACCATTTCATGGCTCTGATCCCAGAAAAACCCTGAGAAGTTTCTCTGGCTAAGCCTGATTATTACTTATCAGCTCTGAATTGCACTCTCTCAGGTTACAGAGACACGCACTTTGCACAGACCACTCTGTCTCTCAAAGTGGCAACACACAATCTGAAGTGGAGCTTGTCCATGTGTGAGAAAGCCACATCCATTACCCCCTGTCCCACTAGGCCAGAAGTGTGTGTTGATGCTACCGAAGAAGTGCCAGCCAGTGTTGATGGACACTGCACAGGATGGTCAAGGCAGAAGAGCACAGGAGCTGAGCCACTTTTCACTGTGCACTCATTTCTGGAGAAGCAGAGGGTCAGAACTGTGCAAGTCACTGAACATCGACTTAACATGACGCATTAAAGCAGGTAAAGACAGCAGCCATCTCATCATCCATATCTAAATATCTGTGTGGCTCCGAGCCACATAAAAAGAATATTTGGGTGTGCATGCCCCAAAGCCAAGAAAATTGACAATCCTGCCCTCTAACACCCCAACTCAGCTTCTTGCTCAGCTGCTTCACCTCCCCATAGCAGAGGGAAAATCCCCCTGCCATGGATTGCCTGGTGGAATACACAAACCCTGGCTCAGCCCTGCAGCACAGCAGCAGCGTAATCTATTTATGAATGGCAGCGGAACTCCAAGATTGAATTACGAGGCAGGTATTCAATCAGGCAGGATGTGTAGCTGCTTTCTAACAGACTGGAGGATTAAGAGAGCGATAGAATACATCCTTTCCTTCCACATGACAGCATCTCCCTCTCCTCCCCTCCCCAATCAAGAAACTAGCAGAGTCTGTACTTGAAGAGAAGAGGATTTGCAATGCTCAGGACCCACAAGGAGGATTAGAGAAAGGTTAAAGAGAACATGCATACAAAAGACAACTCTCCTGTATCATCCCCAGCAGAAGAATTATTAAAAAACAGTCTGTGCAAGACAGGGCAAACAAACTTGAGCTACCAGGAGAAGAGGAGGTGCAGCTGGAGGAGCTGCCAGCTGCTCCATTTGCCCCGTGTCTGGGGTAAAACCACAGCACCTGTTTTTAGCAGAACTTGAAGATGAGCTTTACAGTTTTTAAGAGGCCTGTACAGTGCAGGGAATTGCAAGTAAGAGAGCCTGCAGTTAGCTGGTTTGTACATTCCCCCAAAACCCAGGGTTCATTGCCTCTAACTGCTCTAGGTCCTGCACAAGCAAAAGACAGAAGTCCCTACTCAGAAGAACACATCACATGCAATGTAGAAATTCCCATTTTACCCATTGCTACCATTCCCAGGGACATGGAATGTCTGCGCTGTAGAAGGGCATGACAAGGGAATATGGGAATTTATGGCTTAGAGCCTAGAGAAGAACTACAGTGCATGGATGTGAAAACCACCTGATGGGAAAAGGCTGCATTCTGGTGTAAGAAGACAGAGGACAGTGTTTCACATGGTACAGAGAAGGAATTCTCTATCTGATGCAGCAGGATTACATCATGTCTGACGGCAGAGGCCCATTGTGCTCCCGCTTGTAAAGGAGGATTACTGTATATCTGATCTGCAAGAAGGATTATTGTGTTTGAAGCAGGCTCACTACAATCAGGAAGAGCTGAAAAGCAGTAAAATATGCTGGTGGAAGGTTTCACTGGATTTGTGATAGGGCAGATGCAGAGCTGTGTATCCCTCTGGCACTAACAACAATGCATTCACACACTGGCAGAAGGTCTCAGACCTCCTAGAGATGATTTCAGCATGTGGCACAGGCCCACTTCACTGCCATCCCCCAACTCACTTGACAGGTCACTGAACAAAACTTATGCCTGAGTCCATAGCAGAAGCCCATGTAGTTCTGGGAAGAACTACCAAACTCTCTTAATTCTTTTGATTTTGGTCTCTTTCTTAGTCCTGTCTGACCCAGAACATATGCTTAGCCCTTCCTTGATCACAATTTCCCATCTTGGATGGTCAATTCTTTTTATTTATAATTAAAACCTTAATTGGATTTGATAAACGTGCAACGTATTCTTCAATGTCTTACAGTATATGAGCTGTGGGACATTATCTACTGCATTCTCCGTTATCAATAGTTCAATAAACTTTCTGTTAAACCTTGTTATAAGAAAATTGAATTTTCATCGAAATCACGGAACTGGCCTATTATAGCAGGAGCCATATCAGGGAAGACATCACAGCCACCCTCACACAACACATGTCACACAGCTCTTAACACACCGAGTGGCATTTACCAAGATATCAACTATAAATCATTGCAAATGGAACTTCAGGAGAAGGCAAGGCCTAGGGGCCGGTTAGGATCATGCAGGCTTTGTTTTACTTTATGCTGGGTCATGCAGGTCTTATTTTATTTTATGCTGGGTCATCCCTAGGTTTGTCTTCAACAATTTTCTTAGTTCTTTTTAAATACCATCCCAGCCGCAGGAGAAACCCTGTGCCTCACCACCTGAGCTGAAGGTTCTGCATTAAACTCCACTTTCAGCCGAGCAGTAACAGCCATGGGGATTTGGCAAGACTTGTGCCAGAGAGAAGAGGGAGCCCATAGACTCCAGATAACCCTCCCAGCTCCTCATCTGAGCTGCTAGGAGGTTTATCCTCAGGTTTGGCCCAAAAAAACTCTCTTTATTAATATTCACCCACAAACACATTGCATTCTTTCATCCTTCTCGCCAAATCCTCCTGCTAGAATCCATTCTTCAGGGGAAAAAAAAAACCAAATCAGTAAAACTCTTCAGCAAAAGCAGGCAGACTTGCTGCATTCGTATTTGACAGAAGGGAGAACAGATTGGGACTCCATGAAGAGTGACTCATTATCAGCAAATAGTTTTAAGTGATGATTGTTTCATCACCACCCACCCAGCTCTTCCCTCTGTCTGCAGGCTAGCGCAAAAACTCACTGCGAGAGGATGGCAAAAAAGAAAAATTAGGCAGACAACCTTACCTCTTGCTTCCTTTCCCAGGATCGTGAGCAGAACTGTCTAAAAAGGGATCTGTAACCTTGGGTTACAGACTGAGAGCTTAAGGGGTTTCTTTTCTTCCAAAAGCAGTGTGTAATATTGTCTCCCTTCTTAACCTATCCAAGAAAACGCTGAAAAACATTTTCAGATAGCTGCCCTTTTCCTGTGCAAACATATGCTGAGCCTAACCCTTAGGGACACTAACACCCTTGCAGTCATTTAGCAGATAAGCCCTTGCTGTAGGATCAAAGCTCCGTTGCAATGTGCCAATTGATGTTGCTGTAAATGAGCATTAGCACATTTGGGATCCAGCAGGACTGGTGCCTGAAGGTGAAGAATCTCATACTTGGAGTCAAACACATCAAAACTCCATCAATAGCAGGGTACAGAAGGTTACAGCGGCAAAAATGAAACCCTGGCTGTATCACGTTGCTCTCAGCAACTACTTCCAGCAGCGAGCTGCGTTTAGAGCAGCTGCAGAGCAAATGGAGAGAGAGGGAAAGAGCAGAAAATCATCACACACACTCTACCTAGAGAAGGGTTTAGAATTGAAATGGCCCAAGGGCAACCATATAAGAAAATGGAGTTGTCTGGCTCCAGGCACAACAGACGAGCTTCTCCGGTCATAACGAGGAGAAAAGACAGAAGGCAAGAGAATTGGGCAGCCTCCCATGGTGGTGTTCCCCCACCCACACAGGAGGGTCACAGACTGGGCTTTCCAGAACTGTGACCTCTCTGGTCCACCTCTCCGGACAATAAAAAGCTGTTTCAGGTTCCTAAACACTTTCAAAAGGATTCTCTGCAGGGAAACCTGCTCACAGAAGAGCTATTCCAGCACCTTCCCAAACCCTTGCCAGGCAGAGGCACACAGGAGTTCTGTTATCAAAAGATAATCACATCCCCGGGGCATTACCAAGCACAAAATGCAGCTGTGCCTCTGATCCTCTGGGCGCAGTTACCTCCTCATTCACCGTGCTCCCACCTGCCCTCAAGCTGCCTTTAGTTCTATTAGGAAATTGTTTGTACCCCTAGATTGCTATAAATTATTGAGCAGTATCTGAAGCCCTGGAAGGCATTATTTCACCTATCCAAAATGAGTAAATAAATAAAACCCCTTTCCATCAGAACATCCACTTAGACCTGAATATTCCAAAACCAAACAAAATTTACACAAAGGCTTAAAAAATTCCTTGTGATATTAAACACAAACCCACACCGTAAGAAACGGCTCACAACTCCTATCATTTCAATATCCAGATATGCTTGCAGGCATTTTGCATCTCAGCTCCCAGCGTGGGTTGTATTTTGCAGGCTTCACATTGCTACCAAAGCTGGAGACGGCCGTCTTTGACTCGTTTGCCAAGCAGTGATACAAACTTAAAATATTCTTCAATAGCTTTTTTTGTACTGAAGGCTATCAGCCTCATCTAGTTTCTAACCAGTGAGATCTATATCTTTTGATTTCTTCTGAGACTCTGAGGAATATAAAACCAGGTATAGTGGAAAAGAAGAATCCTGCACAGCTTCTCCTCCAGAATTTAGTGATAGGAAGGATTCAAAGCCAGATGAGTTTGAGATGATTTAAGCTATCTGTTGTCAGGGGGGGGCAGAGCAGGTGGTTACCCCCCACCCTCAAATTCAGGATTTGACCAGAAAAAAACCACACTGCTGTGCTGACAGTTGCCACCACTTTGTCCAAAGGGACTCTAGAGGAGAACTGAAGTTTTAATGACTTTCTGTTTTTAGCTCTCTGCCATTGTCCCTTAAAACATCTCTACAACATGGAGGTAGGGAGCGAGGAGAGAGAAAAACTGCAGTCAGAGTGACACAGCTGACCTCCCTGCCTGACAGAGGTAGTCTGAAAGTCTCCATTATCCAACAACTCAATCCCTACAGGGTCATGCAAGTCACCCCACAGGCCAAGGTCACCCTTAATCTCCATTAGCATCAGCCCTTGTTTATTTTCCAACCTTTACTCCCAGGAAGCTGAAAGCCCAAAGCAGGGCAAGAAATACAATTCCTTTCCCTGGACACTTACTGCATTATTAAACATGGATTTAAACAAGGTTTTCTATCTGTATGCTAAAATGCCTCTTTTTTTTTTCTTTCTTTCTTTCTTTCTTTTTTAAGACAACTTTGTCTGAGGGAAACCACTCTTTGTTTTGGCTTAACTGAACACCCATTAATTTTATAGGAAGGGCTAGGGGGAAGGGCTTGTGTCTCCACAGATTTATAGTCTTTTCATGCCAACTGGGAAGGAAATTCTCACGTGCTTGAGTAGCATCAGACTTCTCCCACAAAGCTCATATTTACAGAAGAATGCAAAGCTCCCCCAGGGAGTCTAGGAGCTGATGAGACTATGAGGATCTGTTATTTATATTATAAATGTGCCCAAGATTTTTCGACGTTGAACACATTCGGGGGAAGATGCAGCCCCTCTCTGACAGGGTTCATGCTCATAGCAAATTACTCACTTTCATGGAAATCAGCATGAGCTGCACGTGTTTTTCTGGAACAGAGCTATTAGTTCACACAGTCAGAGGCAACCTGATGCCTCCATCTCCCCACTCCAGCAAACAATGAGCCTCCTCATTCGGATCATGGCTGCTGTGCCCAAACTTGCCAAACAGGATTGTGGTCGAGCAACAGAAGAGCCATCCTGTGCCAGATGCACCAACATGCCTTGGGAGTAACTCCACTTGGCTTGGTCACTGGTGCTGATTGCGAAAGAAACTGCTGTGCAATCTGACTGATTTTATGAACTTGTTGAATTCCTGAGAGAACGCTGAATCAACTAGCTGCCGACAGAGCTGGTGTCATCACTTTGCCTTCAACTGATTCATCCCAGTGAACATAACCTGTTTTCAACTTGAATGTGCTTGTGCTGGGAAGCACAGAGGGAAGGAAAGCTGCAGCATAGTTTGCCCTAGGGCCAGAGAACCTTTTTTTTTTTTTTTTTTTTCCATAAGAAAATCTTTATTGAAGGGAAACAAGTTATTTCACTGTCTTGAAGGTACCTATTGAGCTTACAGAGCCTTCCAGTATGAAAAAGGCTGATACGGGTATTTTCTTTAATTCACTTTGAATTTGCCTGGAAGTGTCTGGTGCAGGTACTATGAGAGCTTTCTAAAATATCTACCTGCAAGAGAACAGAAGGGAGAGGGGAAGATAGCACAAAGACTATTCAGAAAGAACCAAAATGGATAGGGGAAGAATGGAAAAACCCAGTAAGGGTCAAACACAGAGCGACTTTCGCAGGCTGCAAAATCCTTTTCCTATTTGCAATGCATGTGCGGAACACAGAAGTGATGGACTTAAAAACACAGAAAGGAAAATGTGAATTAGAATGAAGAAAACCCTTTCTACCAGAAAGAACAAAATTTGTGTATAAGAGATGCCATGGCAAGTCAGCTTTGGAGGTCTGCAAAGAATTGCCCAAGTGCATATGGTCTGAAAAAAGGACCAGACAGTTCCTTGGGAGCCCCTACCAGTCCTACAATCAAAAGAGAACTCTGAAAAGAAGTGGTGAAGAAATTCAAAGTGTTTCCTGATGGCAGAGCTCTAGCTGAGGCACATGGCGAGTGTCACCACGACATCCCAATCTCTCGAGCACACAGCAGACAGGCTGCATGTGAATGACAGAGCTCCAGGAGACAGCTGGAGCCTGCTCAGGGGACCAGCAGAGCCCTCCCATCCTGACACCAGATCTCAGTACGTCCATGTCATGAACTGAGACCGGAGGCAGCACAAGCAGAAGCAACTGTATTTCCCAAATCTTGCCCGGGGCGACTCTACGCACTGGATTTAGCCAGAAGTGCTCTCACTCCCAGAACGAATCTTCACACAGCTCAGGTTCTGCTGGAGGTGATCTGAGCATCCCTGCCCTCAGGGCAGCAGGCGGGTGCCTACCAACTCCCCTTCCACAGCAGTTTTTACTTTCTCATTACTTTTAACTGCTGAGAGGAAGCAAAGCCCGTTGTCATACAAGGGGTTTGTAAGTGATGAACGTTTGTCTTTCTGCCTACAGAAAGCTGCCAAATCATAAAGCTCCATCCTGTTTGTAAAACAAGCCCTGGGGTATTATTTTTCCTAAAGTCAATGATGTCACAGAAATACTACTTGAAAACAGAATCTAAAATTACACTCTTGAGTGCAGCGCATTCTGGAGTTTTCATTGGCACTGATAAAATTGTTCTGTTGTGTTTTTCTGGCACAGTCCATAGTCAGATAATTGCTTGGGGCTAATCTTGAGAAGGCAAAATATATACAACCAGCACAATTCCACTTCTGCTCCATCTTCTATTAAGAAACAAATATTCTCCACAGCATGAAGTCAGTTTATCTTTGCCAACAAACTGTACTAAATGGAGCAGAGTGAATTTGGGGGAGCAGGGGTGGAGTGTAAAATTTTGGCAAGGCAATAAGCTTTTGTGAATTATTGCATAGCAAAAATGTTAGCTTTTTTTAAAAAAGGAGGAGAAGAAAGGCTTTAACAAGAGGTCAAAGAGTTTTGTTTAGTCTGAAAGATTTCTGAATTATTTTTCCCTCCAGAAATACATATGAATGAGGGGAAAAAGGGACACCTAGGCTATTTACCCTGCTCTAGCTCCAAGCAGAATTTCATGACTGTTCCAGACAAGTTCAATCAGCCATTTAAAGACCTTTCCACCTTCTATATTTACTGTGCTATAAAAGATTTGCTGTGCAGCATTATTCCACCCTGTTTCCAGCAGCAGTGCCAAGAGCCAGAGCACACCAAGGCATGTTGGTGAGGTGGTAAGAAGCAGTGCCAAGTCCAGCTTTCAAGAATATGCTTGCAACACCACCAGCATGATTGAGCGCGATATTGTGTCATTCAACCAGATATTCACTTCACCTTGTCTGGCAGAAACACCCATCATTCCCAGATGGTGTTTTCACCTCAGCTTTGCTGTTGGGTGACTTACAGAGACTGGCTGCTTCTCCTGCAAGCACCCATTTCTTCACATGAGTATCTCTGTGTAGATGAACAGCCTCCCTTAAGCAAAGCAACACATGCAATTTGATTTAATACACTCTTTTTAAAGGTCTTGCCGAAGTTAATACACTCTTAAAGGGTGCAGCATTGTCATCCACCTGTGAGCAGATATCATGTGGGGAAAAAATCATATGACCATCAAATCAAGATACTGGTCACTGAATTTGAGGACCAGAGCAGCCATGCTAGATCACAAAAAGTCATCTATAGGATTTAATCTGTCAAAATAATACAAGCTGAGATTTTGATAAGAAAGGTCAACCTCTTGGACTTGGAGTGAGAAAACCAAAGAGTCTGCTAAGACCCAGTAACTCATGCTGAACCAGTATTTCTGGTTGTACATGGCAAAGTTCACATTCCTTTTTGAATAGAAAAGCAAAAGCCTGCAGAGGAGAAAAGCTGGAGAGAAATATAGGGGATGTCACCTCCCTTTCATATCCCATATTACCAGGTATTCCTGAATCAGTGTATTTAATACCAACAGTCATTTCAAACATGGGATGGTAACTTGCTCCAACTTCTCACAAGTGAGAATGTTGAACAGGGCTGAGCCCCAAGGCCCAGCAGCCCCCAAAGCCCCCAAAGCCTGCAGCATAACCCAGCTTCCCACCTCTGCAGCTGGCAGGGGCAACACACTCTTCCTCCACCCCTATATATTAGCACAATAACTAATAGCATTCTATAGGGGGAAAACAGCAGGATGCAATATCTGCTTATTTACGTATACTGCCAATGCTTCCAGTGAAAACATCCCATCTTCTAGCTAGCTAAGATTTCTAATTAGAATATGAGGAAATTCAGCTTCAGCTGACAGTGAAATACTTGAATTAGCCACAAGCCACAGTAATTTGGGATCCTGGTTTCTGTCATCTCCTGCAAAGCTGACACTACAGTATGAAATTTCTGCAAAGGAAAAAAGTCAATCTTGTTCAAGATAAGACCCCAACATTTTATTTATTTGACATCTATAGGAACTGTTTAGCAAGCTCTCAAAACAGACAAAATGGAGAGTACTACGATGAATTCCATTTATTTACTCCATCAAGGAGACTCAAGCACACAAACCCACCTTTCCAAAACAGCACCCTTTCGGTAACACAAGTCGAGGCACAGCCAGGGTGATGGAGGGGAAGTCTGCTTCCAGCTCAGGAAAAGAGAGTGGAAAAGCTGAGAGATCTTTTTAACTCTAAACACTGCCCTACAACCAACCAACAAAACAAAGTGAGCTTCCTACCCATCAAGGACTGCTTATAATTTAATTCAGAGAAATGTAGCATAATTTCAGAGAAATGATGGCATTTTTGGTTGGCAGTCGTTCTAGTGGCACAGTGATGCATTTTTCTCAAATGCCAATAACTGTTACTTAGGTTTCACCTGCACAACATCTCTGTGGGCTGGGACCTTCCTTGGGAGCCACAACAGGTGGCATCTCTTTCCAAGCAGAAGGACTCAGTGGATATTTCATTATCTCTCCAGAGACAAGAAGAAGGGGGGAAAAAAGAAGTCGTCTTACTGTGTGCCTTCCTCAGCAATTTATCTAAGAGGCCAAATGCCTCCAAGACAGAGATTAATATTTCAAATTAAGTCCCCTGATTATCCTCACAAAGCTTCCCAAAGGGGCTGGAAGGAAAAAGATGCTCTGTGCTGATCTGGACCGCTGGATTCCCCCAGGGCAGACTGTCACACACTGATGCAAGAAAACACTCCAGCTAACAACAGGCCCTCTTACTTTCTTGTTTTCTTTGTGAGGCTTGGAAAATCCCAACACCAGCCACTCCTGCTTTATTTTGGCACCTTTGCTATTGATCCCAGCTGACACCAGATACCACAGAGCTGCGGAAACATTTAAGAGAAATGCACCACACTTCATCAAAACTCAAACCCCAAATCCTCACAGTTTGGGCAAGTACACATGTCGCCCTGATTTTTTCAGCCTTCTCTTCTGTTTCACAGTTTCATTTTTGGGTTCTTTCTCACACTCTGGTCTGTAAACACTGGCCAATGTTATTGTAGTTTCAAGACAGTTTACATTCTTTGTCTTAGAGATATGGACAGCTGATGGACAGTTGTCCTGACCAACGGGATGGGGAGAGGTGTCAACCTTCTCCCCCATCCCTGGTCTTTTGTAGATATGATATATATTGGAGTCAGACTTTCACATAAAGTAGAGTTTTAGTTCATGCCTTCTGATCAAGGTGTGAGTGTGTGTTTGTGTGTGTGTGATGGATTGCGTTATACACAAGTCAGTTTTATTTCACCTAGAGGCTGATCCTAATTAGAACAAGCAGATATGTAAAGAAAAATATCAGCAGAGCCCAAGTGTGCAGCCACTCAGGGAACACAGAGGTCATACTTCAATCACTCAAACATTCTGATTTCAGGCTGGGATTGGAACACAATGCTGAAAATAAAAGTGCATACCTGCAGATCAGGCTCCAGCACAGGAGCAGTTTTAGGAGCCCCCCTGCAAAGCCCGAACTCGCATGCTTTGGATTCCCATCCTCCAGGTTCAGATCAGCCTCTGCATTTGATACCAAACCAAAGCAGAATCCCAGGTCTCTGGGGTTAGGTCAAGTCTAGTTTATTGTGCTTATCAGCTATAGGCACACATGCAGTCACAGAGGAGTTGCTCTGGTGGAACTCAGTCAATAGTACTCAGACCAAACATTATTTGGATTACACCAGGGATAGTAAAGAGCATCAAACCAAAGGAAAAAATCATCTGGGTGTAGAGCATGAATCTCCTCCCAGCCTGTTTAAGGGTACAACCAGCTCTTGATACAGCATGTGTCACTATTGTTCCCTTAAAGCCAGGGCTAAGGATCCTACTCAGTCCTGAGAACAGTGTAGTGTTCTACAGCAGCACTAACTGGCATATCCCAGGGTGCTGCAGGTCTCAATTCCCTCTGAGCCACATGCTCCCACATGCTGTACAAGGGAGGCTTCCAAAGAGAAGGCTGCAGATCTCAAGTGGCCACACATCCCTTTTAGCATGGGGAGCATTCCTTCCAGAAGTGGAATACACACCAGTTTCATGGATGGGAAGCACCCTGGATCCCCACCTAATATTCAACAAAACTGAGAAAGTGAGCAGGGTGTCCCTGCACTAGCAGCTCACTGATACCTAAAATGCACAATGAATGCCAAAAATTGGCTCCCGAATTCCCTCGGGCCAACAAGGCTTATTATACAAAGAAAAAGAGCTTTGGTTTGTTTTGCCTTTTTTTTGGGTTTTTTTGCATTTTTTTTTCTCTCAAACAAATAAAAGTCCTGCCTTTCACCTATGGGCTGTGCTGAGAAAAGGGCTGTGCCTTGCAAAGTGAACAAGCTTCCGCAAGGCTGTCAGATGCAGGGAACAAGGCAGCTCAGGGTCATCCCACGGGGGCTGGAGGATTTGGTACCCGGGTGAGGGAGCAACCTTAGCTGAGGAGTAGCACCTTGTCCCCAGCTGCATTTGCCAGCAAAAATGGGACCAGCCAGGGCCAGACACAGCTACAGGCAGTGTGGGGGTCATCTTCAGTTGCACTGGGGTTTGTGTGCTTCGAAGAAGCCAGAAGGACCCCTCTAAGTGTAGGAAATCTGCTTGCAGGATGAAGTTGACACCTTTGCCAGGCTGGCACACGAGTCCACCTTCAAAGCCAGGAAAGCCAGAGGCAGGAGTTCTGGAGGGTTTCAGCCTTTCACAGGGGGAGGTCCTGTTACCTGCACATCTCTGTGCTGCAGTCTCACATTTCATCTCCTCCAACATCACAATGAATTTCACTGCAGGTGAGCAATGCTTTCAGAAAGACGGATGTGCAGAGAGGCTGGATAAACATCCCAGCCCCACTGGCTAGCTCAGTGCTGTCCCAGGGGCTCAGACTGAAGCACCTCACAGGCTTTACTCAGCCCTCAGGTAGCCAGAAGATGACAAACAGCAGGAAAGTCAATGTCTTGTAGTCATACAAGACAAACAATGGCAACAAGCTCCATGCCCAGCTGCAGCTGGTCAGGAAGCATGGCCACATGTTTTTTTCACTGCAGTTTCACTTCATAATGATCAAAACTGCAGAACAGTTTGAACAGGTTCTAGAGTTGGCAAAACTTCCCACAGGCAGCCTAAATATCACACTTCTGTCAAAACAAGGATTTGAGCCCTATTCTCCTCAATCACTGGCAGCTGCTCTATTGTTATGCTTGCTATTCACAATTAAAGTTCATGAGGCTTACAGGGATATCCTTATTTTGCAGGTGAGAGCCAGTAACTAGAAAACAGGGAATTGTGTGAAGACTTCCAAAGGGGATGAAAACAAGAACCTCAGCCTTCTCCTGAGAAGCATCCCCCCCCTTGTCTCCATCGCCTCTCAGCCACTCTCTCCAAGAGGAGCACTGTGCTGTAGCCGCCAAGTCCCAGCTGAGAAAGCAGGGTGGCAATCAGCACTCTCCAGAGCTTGCACTGCTGCAGCAGAACTGGAAGGTGCCACCCGAGGGCTGTAGCAGCAGCCACCATGCCCTGATTCAGGTGGGTTACAGTCACTTCACACACCCTGCTCAGTTCAGTCCCAGGAGAGTTTGCTCGCAGCCAAGCACCAGCCCTACTGACACGGGAGGCTTGCACTGCACAGGGAGGGCAGGCAACAGAGCCGGAATCCAAGAGCTGGGCTGTAGCAGTGCCCAGGGCCCCATGCCATCAATAAGAGCCCTGTTAAGCCTCAGGCTGTACAAGACAAACAGGTAGCTCCAAGCCCAGAAAAGAGATTATTTCAGTTTAAGATGAAGCAACAGGGGAACAAAGTAAGCGGAAAATGAAAGTGGGTAGCATGAAAGGAGCAGTCCTAGGATAGCAGTGAATAGGTTTAAATCTGAACTCTCACTAGTGTCAGAAATGCTGGTCCAACTACAGCCCTTGAATAGCTCTAGGGCTTGTGCAGCCACTCACTGTGCAAAAATAACCTCTAACAAAACACCCACTCCCTCTTCCAGCACTGAAGTAGCTGCTGGAGGTGGACCAGACATGCAGAGGAATGAGAGCAAGTGGAAAAGCTTCTATTTTGGTTTTTGGTCTTAAGATAATACTGTGGACAAGAGAGGTGGTCCTGCAGATATTTAATGGATGATACATGTGTGCCTGAAGACAAATAGTGAAGACATTCTACTTAAAGGTGGCAAACAGGCAGTGAAAGCTGCAGCTCTGGCCAACAAGAGGGAACAGCAGCCCACAGAACAGGGCAATAAGGCAAGCAGGTTATGAAAGCACTGGAGAAAGCTGAGGCAATCAAAGTGACTACCAGATTTTTGCAACAACATCTGGACACACATTTCCTGAATGCACTGGTGACTGGTGTGGAAATCCCTGGAAGATGCAAGAACTGGAGCAGAGATGGAGCTATGACATCTAATCTGGGGTGACATCTGCCTCTGGGCTAGAGCAGCGAGATTGTTTTTGCCACTACTGGAAAGAAGATTGCTGTAGTCAGGAACAGAGCCACTCAGGGGAAAAAAAAGCAGTAGTGTGAAGAGAAAGCAGAATTCTGTATTATTCAGAAAACTGAGGTGCAAATTGGACATGATCTGTAGAACAAATAAAGAAAATGCCAGTCTGTGATCCTTGTGGGTCACACATAGTGACTGAGGAAGGAGGGACACAGTCTGGGACACAGGCCAAGTACCCTCTGTGTATCATTCTGATACTTCAGTTGTGGTAAGAGCCATTTGGCACAGACACCCGCCTAAAGTGGAAGGCTGCAGCTGCAAAAATGGAGACCACTTCCAATAACACAACCTGCAAGGTATGAAATCAAGAGAGAAGCAGGATGGGCACAGGCAGAGGCATGGAATAACAGATCAGATCAATTTGAGCTTAAAATGGAAGACACGTTAGAAAGTCAAAATGAAACGTGTCTGTTTATTGATAGATCTTGAGACTGAGCTAAATTTAAATCAAGAACACTTGAAAATGAAACATTCTGCAGAGATGTGGTTATTTGTACAGCTTTGGTTAACACCCTTCCTGGCAGTGAAATGCGCTTTAATGTGGTAAAGGCAGTGCAAGAAGAATGTTGCTGTCTTCTTCTCACGGTGCCTTACACGTTAATCTTTGCATTTTCCTTCCAAAAATCCTTGCATATTTTTGCCCCATGTGGCTCTGCACGGCCCCATCCCCACAATCAGAGACCCAGGAAGTTTACCCAAGTACCAGAAGGTCTAAATCGTCAGTTCCCAGCACTACATTACATCCCAACTACAAAACAGGGCATCCAGAACAGCCTGCAAAGCATGGAGCTCCCTCAGCATCACCCTACCCTGAAGAAAAGGATTCCCCTTTCCATTAAATCCCAAATCTGTCATTGCAGAGGGTCAAGGCAGACTCCTCAGAGAGTCACAGGCTTCATGCTGTCACTCATATTAATGATGCAATGCTTTATTAATTGGAGTTTTCCTGAACAGCATGTGTAGTATCAGTGACACTCATAATTAAATAGGCAGGCAGCATTTTTTTTTTAAATGAGCTGAGAGTTAATTGAATTCTGGAGTCCCTGTGATCAGCTGTGAAATTTATACCTGCAATTTGTGCAGGCAGCAAGAACTAGAGCCTTTGGGGCCTTGTTATTCATCAAAAATAGGCTGATTTATTTGTGCCAAGTATCTCTGTAGGAGGCTCTTGGGCCCAATGTACAGTCACTTTCCTCCAATTAACCTCCCTGGCCTAGAGGGAAAAGAGAATTAGACATCTGTTAAAAGCACAAACCTAGTCTTGAGAAAGTAGGCACATTTCAGTGGAAGCCAGCTCTCAGCTGAGTTAACCTCTGGCCACCACGAGCTGTGGAGTTCCCAGCATGAAATATGTCAAAACCAGCTGACACAAACTACGGAGATAAAGCAACTCACAGATGATAAGAAGTGGAAGGTACCTGGCTGGACCACTCTGCTTCACAGAGAGCAGACCCCTCTGGATTAGGGGCAGCACCGCTGCTCTGGTTGACAAGCACTACCGTGTAGGACAGCAATTCCTCCCCTCCTGTTTCCTGTCTGTGCAAAATTCACTTTCCACAAGACTCGGTGCTTAGCAGCCACTTTTCATGCCACCCTCCTTTCTCTTACAGCTCCGCATGGGTAGTAAGTCTTTGTACAAAGACTGGAACTGGTTCACTTTTTTAGTTTCCTTAGGCTGGGGCTGAGCACAAAGCAGCTCACTGTGGTAAAAGCAGGCCTTTCTTAGTAAGAAGTTGCACACACTTTCAGGAAGTTTTCCAGCCACAGACCACTGCGTGTCAGAATCACAAAGATCAGCCAGAAGCTGAGAAGAGATCTTGAGGACTGGAGCTGCATCTCCATTCTGTACAAATCCTTTTGGGATCCCCTCTTAGGGCCAATCGTTGCCTAAGAGCACCCATGAAATGGTACAGCAGAGCCAGGAATCAATAATACTCCTTGCTCAATGGATTTTCCAGTCCAAAGTTAACTCTGCCAGCAACATGACAACATTGTTCTTCATCACTGAAGCACGGCACTGAAGCATTAGCTAATCCCTCTCAAGTGTGTGGGAAATAGTTTGGAGTTCTGCAGTTGGTTTTTATAAAATCATCCATCAGAAATGGTTCCAAGGCACAGACAGATCTGCCATGTGGCCATTCTGGAGAGCCCAAAACGTGACTAGTTTTGCATAGGAGAAATACAGGCCAGCATTTGTTTAATAATGTTTGCTTTCACAGAGAAAGTCTGAGATCAAAATGGCACCTGCCACCCTCAAAAGTACACCAGAACAAGCACAGCCAAATTGTCCACCCTGCTCTTGTCCACAGCAGATTGCAGAACCAGGTTTTTATCTTCACCATACTCTTTCTTTCTATAGGATCCATGACTTTTGGTTGAGATTTTTTGTCTCTTTTTTTCAGTGCTGGATTTCCTTTAAAAGGCTGTAGTTTAGTCGGCATTTTATTTTGGTTGACTTGAGTATAAAGTTTACTCTGTCCACCACCTAAAGAAGCCCATATCCATGACTGCTGGAAATCATGGGAGACCAACATGCCTCTCTTGAACAATTCTTCTCCCCCATCCAGTATCACAGGTTGTTCTTGGACAGTCATTCAGGGGTAAACAAACAAAACCCAAACACACAAACCACAACACATAAACCATATTGACAGCCTGATTAACTGTTAAAAAGCCTATCTTTCCTTATGACTAAAAGCAGCCACTTAAAATGAGCAGTCAAGGCTTGTTAATGACCCTCGTAAAGATCTTCAGTGATGCCCTGTGACATCAACATCACAAGAGTCTATGTAAAAACTGTTTATATAGAAACTGGTCTCACAGGCAAACTGTTTTGTAAACAGTTAGAAATTCCTTTTTGTATTTCAGCTGGTATTTGTTTATGAACTATCTCAAAGTGCAACGCAACTCAACCTCCAAGCAGCTTAGGTGGTTGTTTACAAAAAAAGGCAATGGCAGAAGCTGGTCCCAGACGTCAGCCTGGGAACCTCTCTAGAAGGACATTTCAGTCCCCCAAGACACTCCTCCCACTGCAGAAATGCAGTTGCCACACAGCAATTGTAGCCTGCTGGCATTAGATGGGATCTTCAGTAGATTAAGAACTGCTCCAATGATTCTGGACGTCTGCAGTTTCTCCCAGAAGCACTTCATCGTTGAGCCACACTTTAGGGTACGCTGCTTTCAGCAGGGGTCTCAGCAGGTACCTTTGCTCATTAAAGCAGACAACAACAGCCCAAGATTTCCTGCTGATCCAGGAAATTTCCCTGGTAAACACACACCAATCCTCAGAAGTACAGAGCTTCATATCCAGCCACTACCTATAGGGCCCAAGTTCAGCGAGCAACAGAAATGCCACAGTGTATTACCCGGGAAAGACATAACTCAAGTATAACTGCAGAGCAATACATGACAGGATACTGCAGAGCAATACATGACAGGAGTCAAATGCTTAAAAGCATGAGATACACAGGTCCACAGTGAGGTAAAATAAAATCCCGCAGGAAACAACCAGGCTGCTGATCAGGATGATGTAACCAGTAGTTATAAAATAGCTCTGAGTACTTGCAGTGTATGCAAAGCTGTATGTTCCACTTCAGACATTTTAGCAGGATTTGAATACTTCAAGCAACATGAGCTATTTGCAGCAGAGATCTGCGTAGCAGATATCAGGCTCTGCCAGCCAAGGACAGGACCATGCCACCCCATGAATGACCCTCCCACTGTGAGCTAGTGCAACTGGGACAGCAAGCATCACTGCTGGCACTTAGAGCTCTCCTGGATCTCTGCAGGCAACAAGCTGGAATAAGTTTGGAGCTGCCTTCCAGAAAGTCTCAGACAGTTCATGGACAGCAGGCTGAACTCACAGCTATGTTAGGGAGTCACTCAGAGAAATCAGGGCACAGATGCAAAAAGGGCAAAGTTTTCAAGCCATTCATTGCAGAGGATCACCACTGAGATTTTCTGTGTTAGTTTTGTTGTTGGGTTTTTTAAAAGTATATACATACACCGACCTGTAAACATACTTACAATGAAATCAGAACATGTACCTTGAAGTTATTTATGCAATCTCTATAGGTTTAGTCATCATAGACAAAAACATTGCATCCATCTGTCATGCTGGATCAGATAACCGATCCCTCAAACCTAATAACTGCTTCTGGAAAGCAGGCAAAAAACACATTTGCTTAATTCTGCCTCTTAAAGACACAGCCACTTGTCTTTCTGTAGGCACACGGGAGCCACCAAGGTCCAAAAGGACTACAGGGCATCAAAGGTTTGTTTCAGGTCTCTTGGAAAAAAAAAAAATCAATCACCAGGAAATACAGAAGGATAAAACACCAAGAGGCTCTCCTGGCGAGCTGTCCAAAAGTCAGCCATTGAGAACTGTCCCTAAAAAGAGGTCATCCCCAGTACAGCTCTTCTTCATTCACCATCATCCCAGCTACCACAGCACAGCACCACAAAACCTCCAGCACTCCCCAGGGCACGGGGAGCAAACAGCCCAGCCCCCACATACCTCATGGTGGGGCTCAGCAGGCTTCATCCCACCGGGGATCACACAGAGGGCTCCCATGATCTTCATCCCACCGGGGATCACACAGAGGGCTCCCATGACCTTCATCCCACCGGGGATCACACAGGGGGCTCCCATGACCTTCATCCCCCCGGGGATCACACAGAGGGCTCCCATGACCTTCATCCCCCCCGGGGATCACACAGAGGGCTCCCATGACCATCCCAGCAGGGGTCACACAACAGACCTTGCAGACCTTCATGCCAACAGAGATTACAGTGGGCTCTGCAGACCTTCATGCCAACAGGGATCACGCAGTGGGCTCTGATGACCTTCCATGCCAATGGGGATCACGCAGCAGGCTCTGCAGACCTGCGTCCCAAAGAACCCACAGTGGGGCTCTGCAGGCTTCATCACAACAGAACCTGCACGGGTCAGGTTCTGCATGTCATCATCACAATGGAAGCCCGTCTCTAGGGTTCTTCACGCTTCCCCCACCATGGAACTCCTGCACGGCAGGGCTCTGTACCCCTTCTTCCCACGCCGGCTGGGCAGGGCAGCGGGCAGCTGCAGGAGCTCCACCACGCTTCAGCCACCGCTGCCCTGCAAAGCCCCGCGAACGCCCAGATCTGTTCTTTACCGGGAACACGCGTGCCTGCCAGGGAGCTCCTACCCGGCTGCCTGACATCGGGCTGGGGCAGTGCCGGCCCGGGCGCCTCAGCTTTGCCGCTCGCCCGGCCTGTGGGGCCGCAGGCGGCGGTGCCGAGTGCAGGGCGGCCCCGGAGGGCGGCAGGAGCCCCGCACAGCCAGCGGCCCG
>WBMY01010273.1:132590-185427 GCA_013397315.1 Donacobius atricapilla | reverse complement strand
TTTATATATTTTATATATTCTTAACTGGAGGGCCTTGTCTGCTGCAGGCTCACACCACAAAACTCTACAGTTCACAAACCTGTATCTACAATGTGGCAATACAGAGTAGCAGAGTTATGTTACCTGGTGTAAAAAAAAGTTAATAAAAGGAAATAGTTGTCTTATTTTTACAGGAAGTAAAAATTATTTTAATCTGTATCAAACAAGTATTTATTTTAGATTTACAGCAGATTCCATCTTTTAAATTTGCCTCTTGGTAAATCCACCAGTGAAGAGCCGGAGTGACTGGTGACCTGCCAAATCTCTTGTGCACCTCTCCTATTACAGAGGTAGCACAAAGGGACAAGTGACCACCTTAGCCTGCTGTGTTAAACAGTATTCACAGAAAAAAAAAAATGTGACAGATGCTTAGCAATGGATTTTATACACACACTCATTATGACTCTGGGAAACCTTTTTGATTTTGTACTTTCTTGAAAACATTTGCCCCAAAGAGAAAGGAAAGAAAAAAAGCCTATTTTTTGGTGTCTTTAAAACATCCTCATGAATTTTGAATACTTCCACTAAAGTAGATTAGAAGAAATGCATTGTTGCCATCTACTAATCCCTTTCAGTTTAATATTGTAGAGAATAAACTTTTCCTTATTTAACACTTAAATCATGCTGCTGTGGGATCCTTGTCCCCAGCACAGGACCAGCAGGATTTCTCCCTACAGCACATTTACTGAGTTATTGTTATGCATGCAAGTCTCACTCACCTCCTGAGTTCCTGCTGCCTAGAAATGCTCTGGAGGAGCTCCTGGAGTGTTTGGTTTTCCAGAGCACATGTATCAAACAGGGAAAGGGAACTGTCGACATCAGAACGAATATTTTTTTGGTAAAGAAAACAAATGGATGCTCCTCCCTTCACCCTCAATTTGACATTTTCTGTTCAAAGCAAATGCCGAGGGTTAGCATTGATTTATTCAGCTGAAAGCAACCAAAATCACTGAGGAAAACGCTGACACTTAGATGAAAAGACTGAGAATAGGAGTGGGCAGAAAAGGGGAAACAAAACTAAAGCCTGTGTCTGCAGCCTCTCTATTATTTCCTGGTCTGCTCCTCTTACTGTGCAGCTTCACCATAAAATACAATCCCTGCTGGACTTCAGCTAATACTTGCAGATGTTTTCAGCTCCTGAGGAAAACAGATTTATTTAGTAAATAAGAAACTATAAAACATACCTATGTGTAGCTGATTAAAATAAATCTTTATGCCTTTTTCTCCCCTTCCCATGGCAGGTGGGACACAAACCAGTGCCAGTCTTGGCTGTAAGAGTTTTGCTTTATAGTTAACTGAAAATTGTCAAAATTGGTGAATTAGCATTTGCTAAGCTCCACATTATGCTCTCTGCACCTGAGCTATCTCATTTAAAGTTACCCCAGACGTGTCTGTGCAGACAGATTGCTGTGCATTTATCATATTGTCTGAGTAATACTGTGACATTTTGAGTAGTATAATTTGCTCCCATGTGACCTCCTGCAAAATGAATTGTCACTATTAGGAAGAGTAAGAGAGACAGGTCAAATGTGGAATAACTGGATGCACGTACAGCAGTCATTAAATTAGCAACATATGGAAAAAAGAGTTGGCATCAATCAGCTGTTGCCCTTTCTACTCTCGTGGGCATGAGAAAACATTTTGAGAAGGTAGCCTGCTGATCTGCTTGAATGCCTCACACACTTAGGAACAAAACAGATATGCCAAGTCTCACCATCCATCTCCCTTTTTTTGGATCTTCTTTCCCAAGGATAAATTTCAGCACTTGGATGAACTAAGCCTGAAAATGAAATTCTTATTTGATGAGAAACTGAAGGCTGTTTTTATTCTGTTGGTTTATACTCTCAGGTGGATCAAAAAATTTTACTGCTAATTGTGCCCAAACAAATTAACTTTGAGATCAAGGTTTCTAAATGGGATTTTCAAAAAGGGCAGTAAGCAAAGTCTTAGCATCTGGATCTTGCTAGAAAATATTCTCTCTGCTCTTCTGAGCAGCTTATCCTTTACACTGTGGAAGTGTTTTAGCAGAATGATTGTCTGTCCTATTGCTGCTGTTAGAATTGTAAACAGAAAATTGAGATTACTTGGCACCTTCCAATCCATCTATAGAATCAGTATGTGGAACAACATGACATCCATTAATTTTTGTTAATCCATCCATTTTCCTGTACAGAGTTTTGAGCTATGTTAAACAGAGTAAGAGGAAAATCTTATCAAATGAATCTTATCAACATGAACTTATCAGTGTGCATGAATGAGGACCTCATTGTTTTCTAATACTTCACTCACTAGGGTACTTCTGGAGATTGTTTTTGGTTCATAGGCATTGACACAGAGACAAATATCACCAAAATTACCTTTTCTGCCTTTTGGTTTGCATCTCTCTCAAGAGCATGGTGTGATTTCTTGCTCCCACCCTGTGCTGCTTCCAAAATGACACCTGGGTCTCTGCCTTATTAGTGAAATCACTAGGAAAACCTAGGAGGAATCATATGTAGGACTTGAGTTAAGTCCTAGCCAGATAGGTTACGTGACTTTGGGAGCAGATTCAGTCTTTGGGAGTCCCTTGATGATGCCAAAATCTGAGTATTGTTTAAAAATGCAAAACTAAAAATGCACAGGCATTTACAGAAATAATACATGCATCAAAAAGTGAAATCCAGAATTTCTCAAAGTCAATTAGAAAGCCTATTTTAATTGTGCTGGAGCCAGGATTTTAGCCTGTGAAGCCTAAAATTGGAAATCAGCTGACTGAAAAATTAATGCATTGCTGAGATATTTGAAGATCCTCACTAACTTCATAATTCTGCTAATCACTTATAGGTCTAAACATGTTTACACTTCGCTAACTGCACCTCTAAGAAAATAAGACAGATTTGAAAGCTAGCTGGGCTCCCCTCTGCCAGCATCTCTTGTCTCACCAGCAATGCATTTGCAGCAATGCAAGTTCTGTTACTTCATAACTCTCATTCTTGCTTTAAGATAGAATTGAGCACTGTCCTATCTTGCTATCTTGCTTAATTGACAACTGTGTTGATAGACAAGCTATAAAAGAGCATCTGTAGATTTGCAAAGGAAAAAGAAAGATCGAATAAGTAGGAGAAGCACACTTGCGTGATTATAGTAAGTTCAGAACTGGATGTGGAAAAATCCAATTTTAAGAGTAAGATTTCTCTGATGTAGAATTAAATCATGTCAAGTGCAGGAGGGATGCTCTGTGATCTAACTCAAGTCCTTTC
Organism: Donacobius atricapilla; assembly: GCA_013397315.1. Taxonomy (NCBI): domain Eukaryota; kingdom Metazoa; phylum Chordata; class Aves; order Passeriformes; family Mimidae; genus Donacobius; species Donacobius atricapilla. The sequence continues at coordinate 182,149 of WBMY01010273.1, read as the reverse complement.
CCTTTCTCTGTGGAAGAAGGAAGATGAACTGGCCCGCTCCTCAGTACATGTTTATGTCTTCCTTTCCTTTGACTGCCCTAAGTTGCTTCCCAGCTCAGCTTTCCAGTGCTCAGTCTGAAAGGCAGCAGTCCAATGGTCATAAACTTTCTCCCTTCACACAGAATTTAGGTAGGTGAGCACTGCAGCTTCTCCTTGCTTTGGAGCAGGAATGCAGTTTTTCATAGCTTGTCTCTAAGGTCACTTCACCTTTTCCTGCTCCCTGTTAGGAAAAGGAGCTTTGAACTCAGGTAACACTGGAGAGATATATTTGCAGGGGAAGGTGTTTACCTTCACCTGTTCTGACCATCTCACCTCAATAAAATAGAGGGGTTCTCGAGTGATTTTGACCTCCCATTTTCTATCAGTCAGCTTACCAAAGGCACATTGAGGAACTGATTTCTTCATGCAACTCTTTAAAGATTCTCTGTCACAGAAAGAAAGGTGACAAGAGGAATGATCATGAAGTCATAAGAAGGCAGGCACAGTGAGTGTCTCATACAAATGCTTCTTTTCAGATGCTGCCTTTCATCATCTTTACTTCTTTGTCTAAATTTGAGTACCTCCGCTATAGTCTGATCCCAAAATTTGAAGCGGAAAAGGAATGTAAAGCTCTCCTATAAAAATAAAATTGTGTACAGCTGCCTGAACTTCATTAAAATGGAGAATCCAAAGCAGGAGTTCCTTGCCCATGTTTCCAATCCCTGTCATCTGTACAAAAGATTTATGTGGTGACTGGATCTATTATATCTCCTTTTGAGAAGCAGGTACAGGAAAGAAGAGTTGCTGATACCACTGCTTCCACAGCTCTGCTCATGTTTTGTCAGAAAAGAAAGTAAGCAGGATGCAGAGGGTATTTTTTCAATTATGTGAGTAGCATAGCCAACAAATAGGACTTCCCCTGAAGATGGGATGGGTTTTGTGTCACAGGATGAAAAGTGAATCAAAGTCAAGAATATTTTCTTAGTGAAAAAGATTGATACAACCATCCCGAGGCAAACTGTCATTGGTGTAATCAGAAGGAGCAGCTGTCAGAGAATAGGAATAGTCATCGATTGCTTGACAGAACATGACAGTTTGGTTCATAAATAGCTTCCTCTGTGAAAACAGATCCTAACCACAGAGGCAAAAACATATTGTAAAGAGAATCAACTTTCTGCTGTGCTAGCCTCATTCTAATTATCATGCCAGTCCTGAGGCAAAAGAACCCCTCTTCTGCAGCCCACACTGGAGATTCCTAGTGTTTTGTGTCTTTTAAAACAAAAAAAAAAGACCCATTTTTTGGATGGGACTCATCTACCAAATCAGTATACTCAAAATTACCACATTAAGCCACTCTGGCTCTGCCCCAGACTGAACAGGAACTTCAGTGGAGGCTATTTTTCCTCTCCACTTACTGTTTTTTTTAAAGATTGGTATAACAAGCAGGGATATTTCTGAGAAGTGCAAGACACCCCTGGGAACAAGGTCTATAAAAAGGAAGTATGAATAAAAAATTGCACTGTATTAAAATGAATATGCACATGCAACAAGAATGTATACATTTTTAATGATGCTTTTTATAACTGTCAGTGGAGGAGAAGGTTATGGATTTCTAATTCTGAGAGAGTGATAATAGAAAATTATGTCTTCTTCAAACAAGGTCATGCTTATAGAGTGGGCACATGCCCCAGACAGAGTTAGTCCAGAGCACTCAGTGCTCACAGTGCAGAAAAGCACTGCAAGTTCATAAGAACTGTGTAAAGAAAATCAGTAATCATTTAAGGAGAAATGGTTTATTTTAGTCCATGCCAGGCTATGTTGTCACAACTGAGGCATAGTACATTCAGCTTTTTGTAGATCTGTGGCCTCTGAAATGACACAGTCGCATTCCAGTCCATTTAATCCTAATTTTTCTTTAGTTTTACCGCAGGTGAAATGCAAGAAAATAATACCCAAAATTCCTGCAGTGTTAAGTAACAGACACAAGTTATTTTGACACTTTAAGGAACAGAGATAACAATTCAAAAGAATTATTCTAGCAGTTTGTTGCTCCAATAACTTGTGTTTTTGCTGACAATTTTGTCTTTGATGATGTCAAATTTAGGAGCAAGCTTTAAGATTGCAGTGCATCTAAGACTACAAACCTACAGAATACAACCCTATCCTGCTTTTTATTTGCCTGCCTGAATCCACATGTACGTCTTTATTCCTCTGTATCACAAACAAATCTAATTTAAGGCACGTCTTGATGCAGTTTAGATCTTTATTCTTCATCATAGAATCACCGAACCATTTAGGTTGGAAAGGAATTCCACGATCATTAAGTCCAACTTGTGACTGATCCCCACCTTGTCACTGAGGTGCCTCCTCCAGTCCTTCTGTGGACGCCTCTGGCGATGGGGACTCCACCACCTCCCTGACCAGCCCTTTCCAATGCTTGAAAACCATTTTTGTGAAGAAATTCCTCCTGATGTCCAACCTGAACCTCTCCTGGCACACCTCCAGGCTGTTTCCTCTTGTCCTGTCACCTGGGAGAAGAGCCTGAACTTCCCCTGGCTGTAACCTCCTCATTGCTTCACCATGGAGTACCTTGGGGCCCCTCTCAGTGCTTGGCCCCAGGATTTTTGGGACAGTTCCGAAGAGTTCTTGGAGGAGTGAAAAGGGGTTAATCCCATGGCTGGAGGAAAAGTTGTGAGCCACTCAGGGAGAGGGCAGGGAAGGAACAGGACACTGCCCTGAGAGGGGGATGACCCTGGCCCCAGCGGCCTGTGGGACCAACTGGTCCCAATGGGGGAACGCAGTCCTGCTGGGGCTGCTGGGGAGGGTGAGGGCAGCTGGGGCTCCCCCAGGGATGTGAGGAGGGGATGCGCCCTGTGTGAGGTGATGCTGGAGGCGGCCCAGTGCAGGAAAGCTGTAAGGCTTTTGTGTAAAGTTGTTTAGTGATACTTTTGCTCCTAATCATGAATGCCCAGTGTGTGGTTTGGGCCGGGTGGCTCTGGGCAGACCAGCGCCTATCCCACCCCAGCAGCCCCAAAGAGCAGCTGAGCTGCTGCTCTCCTGGATTTTGCAGGGCAAATCATTCCTGCAATTGCAAACTGAACTAACTTCACCTCAAGTGAAGTTTTTAAGGCTCAAAAAAGTTCACCTCTGGCTATCAGTGCTATCTGGCTATTTTACAAAAATTGTGGCCTGTTCTGATGGGAGGAACAAGCAGAGATGCCAAAATAGAGCTGCTCTGTGGGCTCAGATCTTTGGTAAATATTTAAACTGCAGATAAACTGACAAGCTTATGTGAAGGAACCTCTAATTTATCTAATTTTACAATCTTTCAAAAATTTTGGCTAGAGGCTCTTCTTTCTTTCCATTTTTTCTCTGTAACACTGCAAATCCAGTGCAAAGAGACATATCTGCTTTCTCCGTACTTCTTTAAGTTGTTGTGTATTTTAGACAGAATCTGTGCTAGAGTTGCTTGACATGGCAGAAGGACTCTTCAGGGGTGTTGAATGTTAAGGGCCTGGTGTATGCTTGGCTGCATGGCATAGACAAACTCAGGATTTTCTTTTAAATCAGGATTTAAAAGAAACCCAGGGCCAGGACTGCAGGACTGTTTCACTGTTTAACTTATTGTTTTCTCTGTGACTTGGATTTCTGTATGCAACTCAGCTCATGGGAGAGCTTTGGGGTCATTTCTAGTCAGTCTCTGTCTTGAGGGTCCTACTCTTTCTTAAAGTAGGAGAGATTATCAGTGATAATTGTCACGACTGGGGTAAGAAAGATTTTGATTTACTTAAAAGGTGTTGTCAAATAAAAAAGCAAGAAAAAGGAATGATTTTCAAATTCAGTAATACTCAAAACAGTCTAATTAAAATCTGAATTTTGGTTGTTTGGTTTGTTTGTTTTGTTTGCTGGGTTTTATTTATGAGGGAAAAAACCTGGAAGCTTGGGACTAGCAATTATAAAGATGAATAACTGCATAATAAATACCAATCTGGGCCTCAGTAATTAGACCCCACAGCACTTTGATTTTTTAAATGAGAATCTGGTGCTGAATAGATTGCAAGAAAGGCAAGCAAAGTATCACAGAGGTAAAGAAGTAGTTTGCAGTAATATTTGTACCAGACTGCGGTAGGTGTGGTATGCCCCAGTACAGAATTCACTCTGTGTTTTGCCACAGAAGGAACTTGATAATTTGTACTCAGCTATAACCGAAAGGCCCAAATATAACAGGTAGGACCAGGATGTGACAGTCTTGAATGTGTTCTAGATAAGCAAAGGGTGGCCTAAATAGAACAGAAAGGAATTTCAAAACTGGGCCTAAAAAGTTTCATCCATCAAGTCATGCTGTGTATCGTGCAGTAAAATGCAGGACTTGCCATTTCATATGGCCAGTAATGCTATTTTCTATTAAATATTGCACCAGATTCATTTACACAATAGGATTCTTGTTAGATTTTTTTTAAAGCACAATTTTAATTTTCTAGAATACCAGGTGGTTCACACTCTAATGCTTAAAGAACCACATCCCCATCTGAATTTCTTTAATTCTTAATCATAGAATTTCAGAAGTATAGGAATTCACTGAAGTATAAAATTATTACTCTCTGTTATACTGCTTGTACTACAGATATGTGAGAGAATATTCTCTGAGAGATCTGTTGAAGATTATTAGAAATAAACTTCCTCCAGCTGGTTGTTCACATAATAGCACCTGAGCTGATTAAATGAACCTCAGCAAATGACTGCCTGGAGGATAAGAAAAATCCACAAACCCAAGTAAAATTCTGCATGGAAGATTTTCTGTGCAGCATGGATAGGTCCATTTTCACAGCCTTTATTGAAATCAACTACTCTCTCAAGCCCCCCCAAAAAAAAGTGTAATGAAGAATTTAATTTACTGGTGTGTGATATGCACTTAAAAAAAAAAAAGATTTAAAGACAAAAAAAAAGCATCAAAGAAGAAAAAAAAAAAAAACACCTAAACTGTTTTCTGTTATGAAGTGATGCCCAGAAATTCAGTTCAATTCAAGGGTTTAAAACTGCATGAGCTTTCACTTGTCCAACCTATGATATTTTTCCCCCGTTTAATACTGTGCAATTTTACAGCAATCGTACTGCATATGTAAGTATAAAAGAACTTATTTGACCTAATTCTATATGTGATTTTTTTTTTTTATTTCAGCTTATTTTTGCTTTCTTCTTTCAAATTAGGATGAAGGTCCCACTTCTGTGTACAGAACCCAGCCCCAGATATTTCAGTATTCATATCTTTCCTTTGACCTCTCTTACCCCATTTGCAAGCAAATCAGGCATCACTGATAAACTGAGTGCAGCGACTGCTGCAGTACTGAATCTTTATTTTCTTATACTTTTCCCACTGTTGCCCTGTGCAGATACTTGATTTGCACTAGAAATGCTTGGCAGGACAGTCTGGTGCTTGCATGGTCCCTTGAAGGTTAGAGATCCTACTCCCTGCAAACTGCTGTGGGACAAATACCACTGCACATGTTAAATCCTGGTTCAGTTAAGAGGAAATGACTGAATAAGGTTAGATGTATGGCTTGGTTGAGAATTAAATGCTTAAAATTCAAGAGCACTGAGGTTTCACTCAGTCTCCTCTCTAATAAAGTTCTGTGCAGACCTGAATATTGGACAGGCTTATGCTGGATGTGTTTGGTTTGAATTTTGCAAGCCTTGTTTTGGTAAACGCCTTGTTGACTCATGGAAATTTACTCATTTAAATGGCTACACTTAGTGCTTCTAGATTCTGGAAAATAGTTTGCACCGGTTCTGATTCACTATCTGATTTTTATCACTTGTATTTCCATTCATTATTTGAAAGGAGAACAATACGTTAAGTTCAACAATACAATAAGTTTGTTATTTGAAAGGAGAACAATACAATAAGTTCAACCTTTTTTTGTTTATTTGTTTTGGCTCCTGTTTCCTGCAGCAGGTAACAGCTTCAGAAGAAAGAGTCCCTCTGTTTCTGACCTACTCCTTTACCTATGTTTGGTGTCCCTTCCTCTTGACTGTATGCTCCCACCACTTGCCTTCGTCAGACCGTGTCTTCTTGAGCTGATGCAGATTTTTCTCCTCAGACAGGGAGTCTCCAAGTTTCCAGGCCTTAAACTCCTCCGCACCTTCTGCCTACTCCTTGAAGGGCCATGAATTTAAGATCCCAGATGTCCAGTCTTCAGTTCTGTCTGGCTCTGTTCACTGAAGCTTTTCAGGGTTAGTTTTAGCAAACTTCATGTTTCGGTGATTTAATGATCAAATAATAAATTTTTATGAGGAAACTTAACTAGTGCTGGATAAAAGTGGGCACTGCTTACAATTAATTAAAAGAACTAATTAAAATCAGTTTTGAAAATTAAATAATTCCCAGACATAGTGAAGGTGGAGGGAGAAAGAGAGGGGTGGAGGTATGGGACAGACCTCTCACTTCACTTTTTGGATCTGAAAATATGCCTAGTAATGGCTGATGACAGAGAAAGCAGTGTAATAACTTGCTCTGTTCTCTGCCATCTGTGTTGGTTCTTCAGTTTTGGTTACTTAATTAAATTTATTAGTTGGGAACCAACCAGGCAGATCTAATATATCCTTTTTTCCCTTTTAAAGCTTAGAGCCCGAATTGACTTTGATGGATAATGCAACTGAAAATTTAAGAACAGAAAATTAAGTCCTGGGGATAGTCAAAATATTTATTAAAGCAATGGAGCTATTTAAACCAGTAAAATCTAATAAGATAATTGGAATTCATTTATTTGCACTTATATCTCTGTTCTTCCAGCTTTAGCATTGCCAACTATGTTTTGCATGATACTTTTTATTATGATCTTCTTGGTAACACAAGCATCTAAATCTAGACACTTTACCCTGTTCTCTTACATCCCATCCTTTCATCTTGGCATTTCTCGTAGGCCTTTTGGCCATAATCATTCAAGTATCCAGCACTTTCCTGTTATATTTTCTTTCAGGTTTATAAGCTGAACCAATAGGTCTGCTCTTTTTTTTACTATAATACTGAATTACTGTCAAATTAAGCTGATTTATTTGCATTCACTTAATGTTGCATTAACTAGTAGTATAAGATAACTAGCTGGCATTTGAGCAAGATTATGGGATTTTAGTTGTAGGATAATAAAGTTTTATGGAGTAATCAGATGCTTTGGAATGTTACAGAGCTGTAAAAATATATTAAAAGATTCTTTGCTGTCTTCAGATTAAAGGAATGGTAAGAAAAAATTAGGAATGACAGACCAGGAGGTGATTACTTGTCATAGGGGATTCCCTGTAGCTAAACACATATCTGAAAAAGGTCTCTCTATTTTTCAAGCTTTCTTCTATTGTTTCCAGGAGAAGAATAGGACTTGGCAGCATTTCTCTGGAAATCAATCATTTCAGGCTGGATCCGAAGCCACAGGAAATGGATAAAATTTTTTTTTCACTGCGAAAGGAGATAATTCCCTGAGTGTGGTGTGTCATCTTGGTGATAAAACATGTTTCTTTGCTAAGCTTTATTTAAACACTGCTGTCATACTTGGGCTGGAAGCTTCAGAGCTGTAATCATGAGCAAACAGACCTGAACTGCAGCGAAGCTCTCCCGCCTTGTTGGCAGTGTGGTCACACTTCCTGAAGCATAATTAATTTGGGCATTTGTTTCATGGGTTGTTGCTATTCCATCTCCTTCACTGCTTATCTATCTTTCCTTTGTTACCCTTCTTTCATATTCAGTGGTTTTTCTTTCTGGTCTTTTATTATGTTTCCAAAGATTTGCTCGGAGGCTCATAGGAATCCTAGGAAAATCTGTCGTCATGTGGGGAAGTGCTTTGTTAAAACATCTTTATCAAAAGAAAAATCACAGCAAACTTTTGCCAACAGCTTATGTTCCCTGCCATTCATTGAGGGTCATGTAATGTGCAATAACTCTTGTGCATTTCAGAAAGCAGTGCTGGTATATTTAAAGTGGGATGAAATGCTGTGATTCTCACTTTGAAGCTGCACAACTACAGATAGACAGTTAGAGTTAGCCAAGACACAAAGTTTAAAGAGAATCCATTTCTGCTCACTTTAAATATATGTATTCTCTCCACCAGAATCTGGAACATCCTGATAAATTGTGATTTCCATTCCTTTGAACAATTTTACTCCAGTTCAACCAGTTCTGTTGACAGCCCCATAAACCTGTATGTATACTGGAAGTTGCTGCTGGTGGGTCTGGGAGTATTTTGGCACAGAATGCAGTATTCCTTAGAGTGTGCACCCCATATATACCGAGTAGTATATTGGTAAGAATTCATACTGAATTGACATGGCAAGGATAGGAAAGCACTTATCAGAATATTACATGAATAATCCAATTCATGATGAGACCCTCCCTAGTTTAAAAGTAGAAGTGTTCAGATAACCCACATAATTTCAGTTAAATTCAGGAACAGAAAATGGATAGCATATTTAGCCTAAGGGAAAGTACTTGATTTATTTTAACCTGTATCTGGTAGTTGAAACCATATTTTTTCCATGATTGGAGCTATGAAGACCTCAAAAAATATTTTCTTCGCTCATATTTCCAATCTAAGATAAAGACTTTTGCAGAAAAGCTGATGCTTCTCAGCTGATAAAGTTATCAGCTCTCACCTAATAATATATTTAATTCCAAGAAAGTCAGACATGAAATCTCATCTCTGTCTAAGGACAGATAAAGCTGTTTGAGTCCAATGAGACATTCTTGGTGTATGAAGGTATTGACAGCTGTTATCTTGTGAAAATTAGGTTTAGACAGAGCAGATTCTTCCTGTGAAAGTGAGATGTCCGAATTCCCAATAAGGCCTAGCCTTTATATCATGCCCTGAAAGTTACTACTTTCAGCTGAGTATGAGGTGGAAATTACAGTCACAGAAATGGACTGATGACTCCACAGTTATCATTTGCATGCTTCAGTGTGGATTGCCAACCCTGGGAGGGCCAGGGAGAAGCTGCATTTAGGAATATACATGAGCTGTATATAAGAATTTGGCAGAACTGCCCTTTAAGACAACTCACCCAAGCCATATGAAGACATTGTTGCCATCCAGACAGAGAGTAACCATTTGGTGAGATTTCCTGTGTCAGTATTGCTGTTTGCAAAAGATCCCAGTAAATTAGGGATTTTAGCAAGCACTCTGTGTCTGTACAACACTAGGGAAAAGTTCTATTGTGACATGAGGTTATATGAAAGTATGAGGGCTTTCTCTCAAATGGAGAAATGATCAGAGGGCTGGGACACCTCTGCTATGCAGACAGGCTGAGAGTTGGGGTTGGTCAGCCTGGAAAAGACTGAGAGTCCAGGGAGACCTTAGGGTGGCTTTCCAGTATTTAAAGAGGGCATGTAAGAAAGATGGGAACAGACTTTTTAGCAGAGTCTGTGCTAGGCAAGGGGTAATAGTTTTAAACTATAAAATTATAGATGCTGACTGGATTTAAGGAAGAAATTTTTTTATTATGAGGGTGGCGACGCACAGGAACAGGTTGCCCTGCCAAGGTGGTGGATGCCCCATCCATGGAAATACTCAAGGTCAGGTCATACAGGGCTTTGAGCAACCTGATCTAGTGGAAGATGTCTCTGCTCACTGCAGAGAGGTTGGACTAGATGACCTTGAAAGGTCCCTTCCACTACAAACTATTTGGTGATTCTATGCTGAATTCCTAAGCATTCATCACTGACACTTGTCTGTAGTTCATCTCCTCTTAAATTTTGAGATAGGTGAGATTCCAGCCTTGGCATAATACAAGATTTTATATTAAAAAAGATGAGCTGTGGTGACTAGCTCACGTTCCTGCTAACAAATAACCTTTTCAGTGTCATGCCACCAGCTTGTGCAGGGTAGTGAAGAAAAGGTGCTCAGGACCACACCATTGACTTACATGGAACCACAGAGTCACAGAATGTCTGAGGCTGGAAGGGATCTCTACAGGTCCTTTGGTCCAAACCCTCTGCTCAAGCAGGGATACCTGGATCCCCGTGCCTTGTGCTTTCTCCAAGGATGGAGACTCTCCAGCCTCTCTGGGCAACCTGCTCCAGGGCTCTGTCACCAGCAAAAAATAAAAGTGTTTCCTGATGGTCAGATAGACCCTGCTCTGATTTACTTTGTTCCCCTTCCTTCTGTCACCAGTGAAAAAGGCCAACTCCACCTTTTTTGCATGCTCCCTTCAGGTACTTATGTCCACTGCTGAGGTTCCCCCTGACTCTTCTACAGGATAACAGCCCCAGTTCTCTCAGCCCTCTCTCTCATGAGGTGCTCCAGTCCCTTCATCATGGGTGGTGTTTTGCTAGCCTCTCTCCAGTAGTTCCGTACTTCTCCTGCACTGGGTGACCAGAGGTGAGCATAGTACTTATGTGTGACCTGGGTTCTGCCTGGAAAACTCCTGGATGTTCTGGGGACAAGGCTCAGAATTATCAGGGAACTCCTGGGCAGGAATGTACCAAAGGGCAGACAAGAGATGTGCCCAGTCTCTGTATTGAGTGTAGGGAAATCTTCCAGGATAAAAGCAACTTTTAACTACTTAACTAATTTTGGAAGGAGGAAATCATCTATCTGTCTGTTTTCCTGGGATCTTTCTTGGCAGATTGGGCCTTTTTGTCTAATACATTTATTCCTGTCTTCTGGGAGAGGACGGTGGCAGTAGAAAACTGCTCCAGTGAAGGACCTTAAAAGGATCAAGGCAGGAACAGTAGAACTCTCAGGAGCAGACTCATGGGTAGGAAGTGACAGACGATCCAAGAGTGGGTTTACAGGCACGGAAATTTGTTGCCCACTCTGCTTGGCCCAAGGTTTAAAAGCAGCTCAGCTGCTTCTGTACTAGCAGACATTAAACATATGATATTTACTCATCAGTTTTCTGTGCTATCACTCAAGTTTTCTTGCTGCAGGCACTGAGTAGTTTCACCACAAGTTCTGCTGCTACTCTAGCAGTTCTGGGTGTCAGGTGAAACTCATGACTGTTTTTCACATGAGCACTGACAGTGTCAGTGAGTCACAGAGGGTACTCTGAAGAATTGTTCACTAAATATGACCAGAAGGACTGTTGTGTGTTTTTAATGATGTTTTCCAAAAAAGTGGTGCCCTTCATATTTCTGCACCTAATTAGATATTTTCTCAATATGGTTTTGTTTTTTCCTCAGGGAACCTGTTTTTTGCCTGTTCTCAGTTCAAAGGTTTTGACTGTAGTATATTCGTGTATATTTCTGAAACACTTTACACTCTGTATTAAAAAAGCAGTTTAGAAGTGGCTGCTATTACACCCTACAAGAAAACATCCCAGTAATGTGCATATTAATTCCTGCGCTAGCTGTGAGCAAGCAGTCAAACCTTAAGGGTGTGAATTACTCACAATATTAGACCAAACTATCAAAGTCCAAACGTAAAAATTTCAGTAAAATAATTGCACCAGTGAAAAAAAGGTTGGTAAACTCTACCCATTATCTTCTCAGGCAGCAGCCTCATGGGCATTGCAGGCAAGTTTTAAATTTAATAAGGCAGCTGCCTAAAAGCTATATGGGAGAGTATCATTTTGTTGAAAAACTACAGCAGTTAAGGAACCTTAAATGTTATGACTCAGCAACCATTAGATTCAACAATAAATCTTGTTGATCACCACAGCCAAAGTAGGATCACAAAGTATTTTGCTCTTTCATGTTCCAACAGTCAGCAGCGCAGGGGCTTCCAGAAGTGTTTTCCTTTCTGTTTAATAGTTACTGACTTAAGGCCTCACCACATCTATAACTGTGTCCTTTCTTGGTAGAAGCCATTATAGAGCCTTCTCCTGGAAAATCTTTCTTGAAGCTTAAAACTCTCAGTTGCACTTTTTGAGCCAGGAAACCCTTCAAAGTCACAAATGCTCAATGGCTTAAAGAGTCAGGGCACTTTTATTTGAATTCCAGCCTTGCGCTAAGCATCCTTGCCTGAAAGTTTGGATGTAAACCTTAATGTCAGTTAGTAAAAAACAAAGAAATCTGCCAGGTTTAATGATCTGCAGCAATATTCTCCCACTGAGGGAAATTCTCTGAGCTCCTCCTCCTAATCTCCAGTACATGATAAAGTAGAAAGGCTGAGTTTCTTTCATTAACTGCCTGAAGCTTAAAATCATGGGAAGCCTGTCACCCATGATTAAATAGCAATGTAAATCTGCTTCAGGAATAACTGGAAAACGTATGTAGGTAACAAGGTTGCATTACACCTCATGTTTCTCATATTGGCCATAAACACAGAGCTTGCTTTCAGATACAACACTCTTGTCATGCCTGCTGCTTCTAAAAGAAAATTTAGATCTTTTTTTTTTAGATTAGTAGTAGTGGGAATCATGTCAGTTATATGGAGATACTTCTTTCTGCCAGTACTTTTATTTGTAACATTTATTTTTTAAGTACTTTTTTTTATTCTAAACCACTTTTTGTTCCTCCTACCAGTGCAAGTACTGTAATATAATAAAATGCAATGATGGAAGCTTTTCTGGTTTGAAATAACCTTTTAAAGAAACTAATGTAAAGGAAGGACAAAAAGGGAATATGTAACCTTTTTGGAATAGCATTATTACCTTTGAATAATTGCTAAGCAATGCACTCTGAGACAGCACAAATGTAGAAGTGACTGAGTGAAAGTCAGTGCCCCTTTTGTTCTGGTTTATTGTTAGTAGGACACCCAGCTTGGATGGAGTTGTGATTTCACATTAAGAAGACATGACTGAGCTGCTAAAAGCCTTCTCAGTATTCTGAATTGTTTCCCCTGTAATGCACCGAGTCCCAGCCAACCCTGAAGGCAAATTTGATGAGGATTCAAGAATCAGTTGATAAGAATTCAGAGGAATAAGCTATTCACCAACCCTGTAAACATTTATCAGGCTTCACCCTAAACACACCAGTGTCTGCTTTACCACATGTGTAAGGGAGCAGGAAAACCAAAAGTCAAAGGGGAACCTAAAGAAGGATGCTTTACACTTTCATGTCTTTTACAGGTAAATTACTTTATAAAAACCAGGCTGATTTTATTTATTTTGCACGTGAGCCTTTAGAACTCACCTGACCCCACAGACCTTCCAAAATGTGGTATCTGTTCAAGAACCAAGAGAATCCACTGTGGTGTGTAAAAGTTCCTCTGAATTTATTGTCCAGTTTTTATCTGTTTGCATCAGATTTTAGGCCAAACAACAAACAAAGTCCAGGGTTTCCATACATCATGATTTCAGTTTGGATTGGCAACTGTTTTTAAAAGGAGAATCCCCAAGGAAAACTTGGCACCACAGACATCTAAAGTGGGAACTGCCTGGAGGATGGACAGCAGTTAATGACAGGTTGGGTCATTACAGAAGCAGATGTCACTTTGACATTGTTCTGACTCACTTGGTGCCTCGGTGCCAGCTACCTTTGCAAGCCCAAAGGCCAAGACTTGCTTCATTACCATAGAGGGAATTTCAGGTATCTAATTAGCAGGTGCTGTGTTGGCCTGGTAACCATTGAAGTACTAAATTAAGAATCAGTAGAAAATTGAATTATTCAGATGTATAATGATTACAAGCATCGCTTTTCTCACCTATCAATTGCAATCTGTTCCACTGGCAAAACCAAAGTTTGCTGGCAGAAAAATGCAACCCTTGCTGTAAACTGTTAGATGACATTGCAGGAATTTTTTGGAAAGAGCACCAAATACAGGAGTCTGCCCCTTGTTTGTTTTTCATGCCATTCAAGTGTGTGTATTAGTAGAGTGTACTAGTTACAGTTCTCAAGAACAGGTTTATGCTGTGCTATTTCAACTCCCTGTTAACACTTTCATACTCTGGTTATTTGCTGCATAACAATTTTGGTGATATGAACTGGTGAATGCACAGCCTGTTGAGGCTGTTTAGATCAACACTTCCATATTTACTGAGATATTTACTTAGATATCCTTCATCAATGAAGCATAAAGGTGGAATTCTGCCCTACTTGGATTTCTGGGTGCTTCATGAAGAAAATGAGGGCCACATATAGAGCATGCAGAATAGCATGGTCTTAGTAGCAGTGTTCTACGCAATTTCTCTTTCCATTGAGGTTTACTCCATTTGTGATATTTTCTGTTGCATTGTATCATTTGCTCAGGCAAAGAGAGACATCAGAAAAGAGACTGGTAAAGCAGTGCCTATCACTGCTGCCTGTTACATGCAATTGTCATCTCTCGGGATTCTGCAGCTGGGCTGTCCCCTGATGTGCACACAATGGCAGAGGCAGCAGGTGCCACAAGGTAAATGGCATGCACTCCCAGTGAGAGGTGGCTCAGGAAGGTTCAGCATTTGTGCTGGCAGCAGATAACACCATGTTGTATGAGAGTGTTGATTTGCTTGAGGGTAGGAAGGGATCCTCAGGCCAGTGCTCTGAGGGTCAACAAGGCCAGGTCCTGGCTCCTGCCCTCGGGTCACACCAACCCCCTGCAGCTCCAGGCTGGGGCAGAGGGGATGGAAAGCTGGGAAAGGCCCTGGGGGGGGCTGGGGACAGCGGCTGGACAGGACCAGGGCAGTGACTGTCACCCTGGGCTGGACACTGGTGTGGCACCTCTAGTCCTGTGTCCAGTTCTGGGCCCCTCAGGACAAAACACTGACGGGCTGGAGCATGTCCAGGGAAGAGAACGGAGCTGGGGAAGGGGCTGGAGCAGCAGGAGGGGCTGAGGGAGCTGTGGGGGGGGGCTCAGCCTGGAAAAAAGGAGGTTCAGGGGGAACCTTCCTGCTCTGCAAACCCCCCTGACAGGAGAGGACAGCCAGGGGGGGTCGGGCTCTGCTCCCAGGGAACAAGGGACTGGACAAGACAGAATCACCTCAGGCTATACCAGGGAAGGTTTAGATTGAATATTAGGGACAACTTCTTCAGCAAAAAGATTGTTAAATCATGGAACAGGCTGACCAGGGCAGTGTTTGAGTCATCATCCCTGGAGGGATTTGAAAGATGTGTAGGTGTTGTGCTTAGGGACATGGTTTAGTGGTGGACTTGACAGTGATGGGAGAACAGTTGGACTTGATGATCTTAAAAGTTTTTCCAGCCTAAATGATTCTATGATTCTAACAGAAAGCTCATCTCTATTTTTTTCAAAGACTGACTCTGTTTCCATTGGGCCAGTTTTGGGATTTAGTACTTCCTTCAGGAAGGAAAAATTGGATTAAAGTCAAACTCAGGTTAAAATAAACCGTCTGAACAACAAACTGAATTGTTCTAACACATAGTGTGAATGTTTTGCTGTAGTTCTGACAATAATAAATTGGAAAATGAGGGAAGGAATTGGTTCACATAGCAAATACCTAACTCTGAAAAGGGTCTCGGGTACTCTTGTGCAAGTAATTACACTTTGACAATTAAAATCCTAGTAATGAGCTCAGTACAGACAGCTCTGCGTATATAAACAGATGAATCTTTTGTGTATACAGAGATGAACGTACAGATATGGGGCAGGTCCTTGTGCTTTTTTCTTCAAAATTTGCAGATGGGAGACAACAAAGAATTCTGCAGCTTTAGTCAAAATTTCCCTGTGGAAATTATTTTCCAGACTAAATGGTATCTACATGAGCTTCTGCACAAGTCAATAACGTTTTGCCAAAGGACAGTGAGACACTGGAAGGTTTCTGTGGCTCTGCCTGGGTTCAGCCCACAGCCTGCACTTCCTCTTTGCCCATTAAAATTTTTCTCTTCACTTCCTGAAGTCTGATAGTGTTGGGTGTTCTCAGGAGTTTGTGCAAGTTGCAGGCAGTTTATCAACGAGAAAATACTGTTGTTTCTAGCTGCTCAGAACCCAAGCAAAGAGCAATATCCCTTTTACATAACTTTTACACATGGGTGTGGTTTTTTATAGAACTGCTGTGCCTGTCAGCAAAGTTGGCTTTAGAGTTGAAGGAAAAGCACTTGTGATCTGCAGGACAGAAATCCCTTGGAGAGAAGCTGTTTTCAATAATTCAGGAGGCTTTTGTTTCACTGAGCTAGGGAAATGTGGGCACAAAGTTTGCCTTACAGTGATGTGAGGGAAATCTCTCATTACTCAGATGCTTGGTTTTGACTGGAAGTGGACTTCAGCCTTGCTGCACAGATTCCATCCAAGTCCCTGCTGCCCACAGGTGAGGCCTGCTATGCTTTAGTTTTGGGTTCTTGGGGAGAGTCATTCCCTACTGTGGTTCTGTCTAGCCTCAATTTATTTGTCTAAGGCTGAAACTAGTTACAGTGCATAAATAAACCTAGCACAGCAGCTCTTTTAGGATAATTTCATAATCTCCTTTGTCTTTAGCCATAGATTTCCATGGAGGAAACATAGAGGTAGAGTTTCTAATTCATTATATTCACACCCATATTAATAATAATAATCTCTCAGAGTGAGGAAATATATTCTACTCAAGGACACAAAAATAAAAACTGGACTTCTGGAAATTTAATAAATGGAAACATCAGATATTTTGAAAGGTTAAGATGTCTTCTTTATAATTTGCCTTTTCTTATGGGAAGACTCCTATTTAGATGAGATCTACCATGAAATAAAGGAGTCTACTTGTCAAAAAAATTACTATTGGTAATCTGACATGTATTTGTAGATATGAAATATGATGTTTAATCAACATGGATTTTAATTTTAACCCTTAACATGTGGCTTAAGAAAAAGGTGAAGAAAACCTCAGGTCATTCAGAGCCCTGGATTACTCTGTATTTCTTTTGAATCAGTGTGCTTAATTCCACTGAAACTTGTCACAAAACTTTGTTAAAAAAAAGTCTTTGTTTCTTTTCAGCTTTGGAATCAGTGACTAGGATAGAGCAACAAACGTCCCAGTCAAAATGGAAATGGGCTTTGGTATTTCTTTTAAAAGGAAGATGAGAACATTGAATATGAGGACAATTAAGACATTGAGGACATTCTCTTATAAATACAAAGAAAATGCAACTCACATCAGCTGAGCAGAGTGGTAAGAACAAGGCTTTGATGACAGCTTTAATGACAAGAAATTGTTTCTGTTTGAGGCCACTGTACTTGCATGCACTGCGTGTCAAGATGAGCCGAGAAGGTCTAATTTTGTTTCTTTGCTATTTAACTAGAAAGGAACAATTTCTTCAGTGTTTTCCATTGTAGCAAAAACTATTATATTATAAATAGTAAGAGAGATTTAGACTTGAGTCAATCTTGCTGTTGTTACTCATAGCACATCCTGCTCTAAATGTATTGGCTACTATGCTGCAGTTGGATCCAGAAGTTATTTTACAGCTCCATATTATATGTGAATAAAAACAGTTTACTGTATATAGCCTTAAACTGACTTCTCAGGTGCCCAAAAATACCAAGAGAACAAAGCATTGATATTTCCCTGGTTTTGAATTTTCAATTATTACTTCATTATAAAATTGTTAAAATAGATTGCTTTGGTTTTGTTTTGTTTTACCACACTTAAGTGAGAGTTTTAAAACACCCAAAACTAGAAAAATAAATAGGATTTGTGCAGACACACTACATTGTCTGTATTTCGGGTCCATGTGACAGGTTCTGTAATCTTAATTTCATTATTAAAAAAACCCCCCAAACTTCTTTGTCAGGATCTTGCATTTTCGTGAGACTTCGCACATTGGAAAGTAAAGATGTGTGAAGTTTAAGGTACTCAAGCTTGGTAGAAGTCAAATAATAGGCAAGGAGAGTTGCAACTTCCTTATGCATTAAAAAAAAAAAAATTAATTGCAGTCTATGAAATTTTCACCAATCAAACAACCTTAATGGAAAATCTTCAACAGCAGAGATGCTGTCCAAAGTGAAGCCCATCTTGTTCAGAAAAAAAAAAAAAAAGAGACATTAAGTAAGTTCATGTTTTGACATTCCTGTGAAACAATTTTATGGACAAATTTCATGTAGATTCTGGGGAGAGGGTGCATGTTATGTTTAGAAAGTTGCATTCAGCAAAAACTGGTTTGAAACATTAAAAAAACTGGTTTGAAACATTAAAAGAAATAATATATGGAATATCCAAAACCATGTACACCAAACGTGAAAATAGAGAAACATTCAAGTTTTGATAAACCATTCTCCTTTAAAAGCAGCTAGAAAGGCAATAAATGAGTTGCAATCACTCCCGTTGATACTAATTTTCAGTCTAATGAAGTTGTTTTTTTTTTTTCCTGAACTGTAGTAGCAAGACTACAATTAATGCTCAACCTGTGAGTGAATTGCATTTTACTTGTAATTACATCACCTTGGTAATGCAGAAGGATTCTGCACAAGACTGATTTTGCATTTTAAATGGATTTTTCTACGGGAAAAATCACTCCTTGTCAAAAACTGTGTTGAGGAAAATTCTGTATGGCTGCCTTGGACATAATGAGCACTAAAGAGCAGCCAGGTTCACATTCAGCTCTGGCACTGCTTCAGTGTGTGACTTGGAAAAGTTGTTTGGCTTTTTTATCATTTGACTTTCTGAAAGGCAAAATTAAGAAATTCATGTGCTGTGGGCTGAGAAAGCAAATCAAGATATTTTTTCTTAAATGTGGCAGTGACTGTCAGCCTAGGTCAGGCTACTGGGACTTGTTTTACAAAGAAGTAACAACATTTGCAGAGCAGGTTTTATTTCCTAGGAAATTAAAGCCTTTAAAGCTGTCCCTGTCTCTACCATCTTTTGAAAATCTTGGTCTGTACAGCTACTTCTTATATTTGCAATCCACAATCGCTAAATGAACATTTTTGTTGCTGCAGGTCATGTAAAATTCACTGCTGGTATTTGAGGCTTTCATCTTCTGAAACAGCTTGCAAAGGTTTACAGTGGAAAAGTCACACAAATAATTTCACAGTTTTCTTCAGTTTTCTTGTAGAATACATTTTAAATTGGGGTTGAAAAAAATATAGTTGCAGTATTTTGCAGGAAAACTTTTGGTGGAAAAAAATTATCTTGAAATCCTAAACCAAACACCTCAAAGAATTGTGCCTGCGGTTTCTCATGGAAACAAGAATGTTGTGGGATGCTTTACTTAGAAAAAGCTCCCAGGTGTCCAGGCTAAGAGGTGTTTTTAAAGGCAGGTGTTTCTTCCTCCAGTAATTATGCACTAATTACAAATTGGTTTCTTCTGTGATGTGAGTCCAGAAGATTTATTCTGAGCTTGCACAGTAACAATGAATCAGAAGTTGTCCATAACACATACACAGAAAAATTAATCTTGAGGTGATTTTGGCTGTTAAGGAATTAAAAGGAGGAAATTGTGGCTGGTGTTGATGGCCTTCACTTACATTCTAAAACACAGAGTAATTGCTGAAATTTGCAGTAGAGGCCTATAGATTAAGTCCATATAATTTTCCTGCCTTTAGTGGAAACAGTTCACTCAAACCCATATTCTGCCTGTCTATAAGGAATGAAGAGGGACTTAACCTCTAAGAAATAATTTCAGCTGTTGTGCTCCAGTATTTACCTGAATTCACTGAAATGCAATAATCTCTGTCAGTCTTAAAAATAAAAACCTTTACAAGTTTTCTACACTTCAAAATAAAGTGGCTTTACTAGGCATATAGCATTGAGTGTTGTAGGAGTACAGCAAATACTGGTACAGCTAAATCCCAGATATCCACGTTTTCCTTTGAGAAATCTACTAAACAAAATAAAAATAAAACAAACCAAACCAAGCCAAACAAATAAACAAACAAAACCAAACAAACAAAACCATAAGCAAAACCAATAAAAAAAAAAACAAACAAATTCCAGTTACACAACTTTGAAAGCTCGATCTCATGCTATGATTTTGTGACAGCTGTGAACACTCACAGGACTCCCTCTCCTCTCTGATTCTGTGCCATCCTTGTGAGTTTTGAGTGAATTTTAACAGGAGGTGAAGAAACAGGGTGGGATTGGAACAGCATCCCCTCTGGAGGTGGATGGCAACCCTCCAGCTGAGTGCAGGAGGAATGGAAAGTTTAGAGAGGTTTTGCATAATGCAGAGAGTAGGGAGACTGTGGAGAATTGCTGAGATTTCATGGGGACCTGAGAACCACCACATTTTTTTCTTGTCTCCCTCTATTTTGTTTTGTTCAGAGGTAAGATTACCTTTGTCTCTTTACATGAAATTGTTTCTTGGATAAAAAACTTATACTTTGAGCTTTCCTAACAATAGAGGCTTGCATCTGTGATCATTTTAGGTGTGTGCTACTGTAAATAGCTAAAGAGCTGGAAAGAATAAATGTTGCATTTCTATACTGCTGCAGTTTCCTCAACCAGTACCTGTGCAGAGAGAGAGACTCAATTACTAGTCAAGCACAGGCATTTAGGAGCTCTGTTTTCAAAGTCTGGATAAATAACTGGGGTTTTTATTGATGGGGGTGATAGGAAGTGAGTGTCTTTAGGCTACACTCTGCTGCTATTGTACTTTACAAAGAAACTCAATTACAAGATGATTCACCAACACAGGATAGAGAACAAGTCCTGTTAATGTTACACAGGAAATACAACCCTGCCTAATATGTTTAATCTACAGTTAATTTTACAAATGAAAGAGATTATATGATTTGATACTAACCAACTGAGATTTTAAATTAGATAAATAATTATAATTATGTGAAAATCTCCTTAAACATTTCCTGAACATGTCCCAATGCATATTATATAAATGCAAAAATCCTTCAGTCACTGAGACAAGTAGTGATACGACACTTCACATAACATAAAATATTACCCTCGCACTTTGAATGTGAACTTCATTTGTAAAAATTGAGATTTCTGTTTACTGGAGCTGACCTTGAGTTAGTATTTTGCCTGTTTTCAGAGCTAAGATTATGAACTGGAAGTATTTGGCCAAGTCTGCTAGTCTTTTATTGCTACTTGATGTCATATTGCAAACTATTGTTGGAAAGAATGTATTGCAATAATTTTTCTTAAATTTCTATTTAGTCATTTCACAGAACCTTTTTTTTATCTGACCACTCCATTATTTCTCATGGTAGAAAAATACAGAGTCCACAAACAAAGCAGAAGAGAGTTTAATTGTAAAGAGGATTTATCCAAGTGTGAGCACTGATGCTACAAAGAGCTGTAGAATGAGTCTGTGCCATCATGGCAGGGAAATGCTTCCTGACAGCTTTGCCTCAGCTGTCCACCTTTGGGACACCAGCCTCTCACCTTCAAAACATGGTGCTGACTGCAGAGCTGGCTTTCTTAGGGTCATTCTGCACTAGGATGCCTTTCTAAGTACAACATCCCTGCCATTCCGGCTACCACTGTGGAGCTTTGGTACATCCCACCCACCAGCCCAGAATTCTCCATCGTTCCAGTTTGGTGACCTCAGAGCCCTGCACCGAGACCAGACTGTCCCAGGCTTTGTGAAACAAAAGCCCCCTCGAGGTTCCTGGTTTTGTTTATCATTAATGCTGTAGTTGTTGTTCTTTGTTTGCCTTGTTATACACACTAGTAAAGAGCTGTTATTCCTATCCCCATATCTTTGCCTGAGAGCCGACTTAATATCAAAGTTTTAATAATTCGCAGAGAAGGGGTTTGAATTTTCCATTCCAAAGGGAGGTCTTGCCCTCCCTAGCAGACACCCGTCTTTTCTAACCAAGAATGGCTGCACTGTGTATTTTTTTCCTGGTGATGGCACAGATTTAACAATGCTTTTACTGCATATTTTTTGTCGCAGTGCTCTGGCATCATCAGATCCCAGGGATTCCCAGTGCTGGATGTTTTCTGGATCACTGGAAAGCACATCCCTAAAAAAGTCTTTAATATTAAACAGTTTCTTAGTGAGAAGACACTCGTGACCTGTTTTTAAAAAAGCATGAATGTCCTCTGGCATGAATTTTCTGCTCATCTGCTAATTCAGTAAACGCGTTTAATGCATAAATATAAAGACTGTCATTCTGTGGCAATATCCACAGGGGTAGCTCATAACTCCAAAGGTGGGCACAATGCTGCAGTGGTACCGTACCTGAGGCTTGGGAACTTGGAAAGTCTCTGGGGATGAGGTGAACAGAAGAGAATGGCCATGGGCACCTGCTCTGCCTGAAAAGCCCCTCCACAAAAAGCACCAGCACTGCTGGGGGCAGCGGGGAAATCTGTGATCAGAGTGAAGAAAAAATCCAGAAATCTATAGTGAAAATACAGGATTTGTTATTCCATCATATGGAAAGCATCCGCAATCTTGGGGGAAGAGTAGCAACCACCAGAACCATCCTCGAGGGAACAGAAGTTTGCACCGGGTGCTTGGTAGCAGAGCCTGCAGGGCTCAGGAGGAGAGTGAACTAAGGGTGTTCTCTTGCCTGGACCTGAGGAATTTCCAGCCAGGAGCTTGGGAATGCTCACTGGTGACTTTACAGAGGAGCAGTTCTGCCCTCTGCCCTTGTTTTTGATGGAAGAAGATCAGCACTCACACACTTGTTCTGCCTGTGTTTGTAGCACAAGTAACTCAGCAGTTACTCTTTTTTTACTCTGCTTTTAAACACACTTAAGCTTTTCACAGGGACAGGGTTCTAGATGAGAAGATCTGATCCAGTCTGAAAATTCCCATCTTTCCATTGGTATGGCACTATCCTACAATACCAGTCATTTATCAGCCACATAAGAACTTAACATGAGTGAGATCTGGAAATGGACTGGGCAGAAAATCCAATTGAATTCAATATATTCTTTCAAACTCCTCAGCTTCTACTGTCTAGTGAGCCTTCTGAAGCTTCTTGTTCTGATTTTTATTATATTTTCTAGTGATCGTAAGCATTTATCTTAAACACGATTTCCCCTCCAGTTAGAGTTCTCTTGAAAACTTTGGGGTTATTGACCCTCCCAGACATTTTTCTCCAAACTTCTCACTTCCAGGCCTGCTCAGCTAACTGCAGAATCATAGTTTGGATCTGTGAAAGGATTTCAGTCTGTTTGAATCCACAGACAGGGATGGTATTTTTTCCTCAGTAAATTCCGTTCCAGAGAGAAAATAATTTTTCTGGTAAACATCTTTTGATCCCTGCTTAAGATCAAGAGGTGAAATTAAGAACTGCGATTCATGGAGCATCATCCACCTGGAGGAGAGGGAAGGGTTCTTGCTTCTCATAAGAGAGGGACACAGCTGGGTGGTAGAAGGAGGCAAATTATCTAAAACTTCTCAGGGAGACCATGGGGAATTGTGGCCTGCTCAACGTGCAGTCACTTTAAACCTTGCATGAAAAAGAAAAATATACTCACTAATATTGAAGGCTGAGAGCTGAGGTAAAATCACATGAGTTGTCAGGCATTTAAAAAACACAAACACAAATCAACACAGCGTTTCATACCCGTGTTTTCCTTCCAGGTACACTTCCTCCTGTTTATGGTCCCCTCTTCTTTCCTGGGACAATCCTGATTTTTCTACCTAATAATTTCCACAAATTGCTTTTCCCTCCTTCAGGCATGCCCTTTACTGTTTTATACCTAGGTATACTCACCTTGCATTGCTAACCCAGATGACCCAAGAATTTCAAGAATACTAAATGTGAATATGCACATTTTTATTTGTAATGAGTACAGGATATTCTGCAGAATTACAGCAATGTTTATATTGACAATGAAGAGTTTGTGGGGTCAGACACATTCGCCACAACTGATTTAAGTACTGGAAATTGTACAACATCATGGTCTGCTAAGTCTAAATTGGAGTTTTTCATCTTGGACACTGAACAAAATGAAATTCTCAGTAATTTATTTGCCCCATTTAGGTGCAAAGAGAATTTTCATTAAAAATAACCATTTATCTTGGTGGAGGAGACTTCAATGGGAAATTTTCACCCGAATCACAGTGTTTTATTGAATGTTTAAAGAAAGAAATGCTTTGTGTCTTTTATTTAATTTATCTGTGAATTATATGCATGGTCAGAAAGTAGCTGATGCAAGAAGAAATGATGAATGTCATTCCTTCCACGACATCAATTCTGACAGCTGGATGTGGGAGGAAGATGCATTGTCTGTTTTCCTTGGCTTGTTAGCTTCCTTTTATAAATAAGGAATGAGGAGCAGCCTTCCTTCTTTTGATGTATGTTATAAGACATTTCTGAAAATGTGTGGTTTTGTCTCTTTTTATTGTCCTACTATAATGGTGAAATCACATTCAAAACTTCCAAGGCAAAACTAGGAGACAAGAGCACAGGCCACATGTATGCTAGTTTCTCTTTCATTTGGATGGCAAACAACTCATAAATCCTTAACTACCCCTGCAGTAACAACAACCTACTGTAGTTTGCAGTGAAAAATAAGAGTCTCTCTGTCAGTGTACCCTACTATCAAAAGAATTTCTCCCCTATATTTTTTTCCAAGCCACAGAAATGTCTGTACCATAGGAGTGAGATTTTCTGAGGCAGAAATTATACTGAAGAGCCCATCCTCCACCAAAAACCATCATGAATTGAAAATGTATGGCCTGTCCAGTCCTTTATGTGCTCTAATAAACCTGCCTTTGGGTTTTACTCATGCAAGACCCATTCAGGGACCTCTGCATAATAAATCTGCAACTGATTGAAAAGGGAGTTTCCTAGAAAGAGGCTTTGACAATGCAGTAAACTAAGACTCTTTCCTCTAAATTGTGGCTATGCAATCTCAAAATGTAAAATATTTCAGATGAGATGGTTGACTGCACACCCAGTGAGTTCATGGACGGCACCCAGCTGGGTGGGAGTGTGGTTCTGCTGGAGGGCAGGAAGGCTCTGCAGAGTGATCTGGACAGGCTGGACCCATGGGCCCAGGCCAGTGCTCTGAGGGTCAACAAGGCCAGGTCCTGGCTCCTGCCCTTGGGTCACACCAACCCCCTGCAGCTCCAGGCTGAGGCAGAGGGGCTGGAAAGCTGGGAAAGGCCCTGGGGGGGCTGGGGACAGCGGCTGGACAGGAGCCCAGGTGGGCAAGAGGCCAATGGCACCTGGGCTGTGCCAGCCATGGCGTGGCAGCAGGGCCAGGGCAGTGACTGTCCCTGTGCTGGGCACTGCTGGGGCCGCACCTCAGATCCTGGGGCACTTCTGGGAACCTCAGGACAAGATGGACATTGAGGGGCTGGAGCGTGTCCAGGGAAGGGAACGGAGCTGGGGAAGGGGCTGGAGCAGCAGGAGGGGCTGAGGGAGCTGTGGGGGCTCAGCCTGGAGCAAAGGAGGCTCAGGGGGAACCTTCTGGCTCTGCACAACTCCCTGACAGGAGGGAGAGCTGGGGGGGGCGGTCAGGCTCTGCTGCCAGGGAACAAGGGACAGGATAAGGTGAAACAGCCTCAAGCTGTGCTAGAGAAGGTTCAGCTTGGGCATCAGGAGGAATTTCTTCATGGAAAGGGTGGTCAGGCATCGGAAAGGGCTGCCCAGGGAAGTGGTGAAGTTCCCATCCCTGGAGGTGTTCAAGGAATGCTTGGACGTGGCACTCACTGGTGTGGTCTGGTCTACAAGGTGGGGATTGGTCACAGGTTGGACTTGGTGATCTTGAAGGCCTTTTCCAAACTTAATAATCCTATGATTCTATTTCAATATACACACTTCTGCATCACTCCATGCTTAGAAAATATTCTTCACCTTTCAACTTTTACCTTCCTGTCAAGTTTAAAGCAGAACTGTCTTATCTGATCTAGAATGTGAACAGCTGTAGCTGAAGAATCCATCGTGTTGCTTGGTTTTCAGTCCCTGCTGTCAGGGCTGCACACCAGAGATGCTCTCAGGACAGAGAAGCTGCCTTAACCAGCTCTGTTGTGTGTGTGCTAGAGCCTGTCTGTGCCTGTTGTCTCTTGTGTTATGGCAATGACAGTGGGCTTGTCTCAAAATGTCAAGTAATTTTATAACTCTTTTCAGAACTGGACATGAAGTGAAAGAAGTGCAGAAGACAGGTCTCCATTCCACCAAATGAACAAAGCTGCCTGGACAGGGCTTTTATACTTTAAAGTAGTTTAATTCACTTTTCCCCACCTCGTCAGAAAGTTTTGGTAGCTGACTCTCAGAAGGAAAAGAAATGGAATGGCAGGTGGAGAGGACAACAGGCTTTGCCTAGCAGTGAGCAGAATGCCATGAAGTCAATTAGATTATGAAGTCAATTAAATCTCCCCCTATAGCCTAAGCTGGCTCGCCCTGAGTGAGCAGAGGAAAGAAGCTTCTGAACCAGTACTGTCTCAAGAGATCAGAGGGTGACTGCAGGCACAATTTTAAGCCATTAATTTAATTGCTGGAGTGAAGAATCAATCTGAAATCCCCTCTGCTCAAGGGACAGGTGCTGATCTTACTGAGTCCTCCAAAATATTTCTTTGGTTTGCTGTAGAGGGAATATTTCTCTGTTGAAGTCAAGTCATAGCCCAGTAGTTTACCTTACCTAGTAAAGATATTGCAAATAACAATTCTTTTATCTTAAAAATTAAATATTGTCAACTCAAACCCTAATATTTTCACTTGGCACTTCACCTGTCCTTCTACTGCAAAGACAGAGGGATTGCATAGTAAAGCTGCCGGCCAAGATGAGTTTATTGTTAGGGGCTCTTTATTTGAGAGGTACTGTGATGTAGAAGAAGAAGGATGATTCTTCTCTAGGTGGAACTGCAGAGAATAACAACTGCTGCAGAGTCACTAACAGTTCAAATGTTTCTAGAAAAAAAGAGACTAAAAGAAAGATAGAACTACAAAAAAAAAAAGTGAGACATAACTTATGCCAATTATGAAAATTGATTGACTTTTATATAAATCTTTTTTTATATAACCATTTCTTCTTGGCAGAAAAATTAAGATGGCATTGACTTCTGCTTCTAGTTTTACCTTCTCTGTTTAATTCAATATTTATATTAGATTTGGATATTATTTATTTTTATAGAAGAAAACATTTAATTTCTGGGTTAATTTAAACAATTCTTCTTATTTGCAATGTTTTACTCAAAGTGTTTCAGTTGAACTGCAAGAGGATTTCATGAGAGAAGGAAGAATGTTTTTTGACTAATTTATTTGGCATGAGCTGATTTTTTTACAGTATTTTCCTCTTATTTCTTTTGCCATTACTCGTTTCCCATTCATCTTCTCTCCTCTCTGTGCTCCCTCTCTCCCATTCCTTTATTGCAGTGCTATGAAACTTTTCCTCCTCAAAAGCCTGGGAAAAAAAATGTCAGGTTGATCTTGTCATCGTCTCTGTGTCACACAGAGTAGTCATTTTCTATCCTCAAAGCACTTTTTGGGCTTCTCCGAATCCTCAGCCACGAGCATGTGGTAGCTCACTGTCACCACCTTGTGACACCAAACCTCTGCTGTCTCATCAAGCTGCTGTCCCTTTTTTGCACCTAGCAGCCACATTTCAGCTGCAGCATTTCTTGAAAAAGGAAATGTCTCACAAAATGAATATTCAAAGCATCTGCTGGCTTTTGAAAGCTTCTGAGAATTATTTTCTTCATCTTGAGCCCTCTCCATGCTTGACTTCCTTTTCCTTAAATTACGGCATGGAAAAGAAGGAGGGGAAAGAAAAAGTGAACAAAGGCAGACTGAAATAAGCACACAAAATCTCTTTTCATTAAAGTCAGGCTTTTGATGATTTTTGTCCAACAAGAAAATAAACAAGGGGAAAAAAATACATGGAAAGGGGCTTTTGACAGATGATTTTTCTGAGTGGTGTGAGATTGGGGAAGGAATAAACTAACCTAAACTCACCTATACATTTCTAAATACCCTTTATTTTTGCTGTCATGGGCTGGTTTGCAGTTGCCAGCCCAGACAGTGACAGCTTGTTATTTCAAGCCTTAGGGTGTTCTCTCTGCCTCCTCAGCCACAGTGAGGTGCTGCCAGGGAGGTGTGGTGGCAGGGGCATCTCCTTGTCCTACTGTGCCAACCAGGATCTGAGAGGAAACAGAATTCCATTATTTGTGGGAGGAATCCTGAAATGGGGGGAAGAATATTCAGCAGGGCAGTGTTACCACCCTGAGCCCCCTGCCAGTTGTGCACTGGAGGGGTGAAGATTTCCCCATCATTTTGCAAAGATCTCTTGTTGTTGCCTGCTATGGAGAGGCAGAAAATTACAGTGACAAACCATAATGTTGTTGACTGCCTGGTAAGGACGTGGAAGCTTTATTACTCCACAGTCAAACAAACAACTTCTTTGCATCTAATGAATAGCTTCAGCTCCAAGTCAAATAATTGCAGATGAATCCTGCTTAATATATCAAAGCTGAAAGCAATTAAACTCCCCAAATTCCATCAGTTCTTTCTTTGTGACCTTTGCTGCACAAATTGCAAGAAGAAAAAAATTATATGGAAAAAAAATCTCAGAATATATTGGATCATGATGCTTCATGAACTCTGAATATTCATAATGAGAACATAATTTCTGGGATTGCTTTGGGACTGCAGCCTTATTTCACACCAAATTGCTAATGTGAGGTGCATTTTTTTTTTTTTAATTGATTGGCTTGGCACAGGGAATTCTCTCACTTGATCTGAAAAAGACTCATTGAGGAACAACTGTGTGGATATATGTACTTTTCTACCATTTCTAGCACTGAGAGAGCTGTACCAATGCTACCATTGACGCAAGCATTTTCCCCAGAGACTAATTAGAGAAAATATTGAAGTTTCAACACTGGTTTGAAGAAGATTTGGATCTATTATTTTACTGCTTTCCTCATCCACGACTGTAATGGTTGGTTGTGCATCCATGGGTTTTCAGTGTGATCAAACAATTATATTTCATGCCTCAGGCAACTTAATTTCTCATCACCACTTTAAATACTAAAGGCTGTTTTTCTGCATCAGATCCACAACATCTGTCAGCGCTTGCCTAAAATCTTAGCCTGCTGTGGAAGTCACAGTGGTATCAGTCTGAGTTACCAGCATGCTAAAATTTAGCATGTGGCTCTAACATTCCTGATTACACGTGCAATAAGGTAGGATATATGGGTTTTATGAGAAAAATCTATAGTTTCCCTACTTCAAGGAAAAGAAGGCATACTTAAGAGTAGATAAATAACAGTATTGGCAGTGATTAAGTATCATACCCTCACTCAGTGACACTTCGCTTCTTATCTCAAACAAGAATTTGGTACAAGTGATATTTTAGAATTAACTGTTGTCCTCCACTTCCTTCTGTAAGATGAGTTTTAGCTGGTTTTCAAGGAGCTGTTCAAAGTTTCATTGTACAATTAATTTAATCTAATGTGATTCCCTAATCACCTGCTGTATGAAAGTGGATAGAGAAAAGTGCACGCGTCCCTGAAAATAATATTCTTATAACCTATGTTAGTTATCTAATGATTCTAGTGGAGAATTTGATAGCTGAGCACCTGAACAGGGGACAAGAGAGCTCTGATTTTGGTCACAAGAGAAACTGAGCTGTCTGGGTGACAATTACAACTTTTCACTCTCTTCCTGGTGAGCCGTGTTCTTTAGCCTTTCATGTACTAATTGGCTGGGTAACCAGTAAGTAAAATTACTTCCCATTTGTCTGATGGTTTTCCAAACAGTGCTCCAGTGTACATGGAGTGGAAATCCAAGGAATCAATGCTCTTTTCTTCCTGCCATTTCTGCCTGCTCTTCTTTGCCAATGCAGTGTCACTTTTGCATCAGTCCTTTGTGTTGTGTATCTGTATCTTAAAAGCCTTGATTTCAAAGGCTGTCAAGTTTCCTTACAGCTTCGTGTTTGCACACCCAGCTTGTCGTTGGGATGAATGAGAAAGCCTGAAAAACAGGAGAGAAACACTGAGAATCTCTGATACTTGTGTGGGTATTCTTTTCTTCCCACTTGATTCCTGCAGCAGCAGGTGCCAGGCATTTGTGTGACTATGAACCCCTCAGTAGAGATCATTATCAAAAGCTTCTCCAAGCTTTGCATATTGTTAATTTAACTTAACAACTTCATGGGCACATGAGTTATAATTTCACAGATGCCAGCGTGATGATTTTTCTTCCCTCAGATTTCTATTCTATAAAATAAAACTTGAATCAAATTGCTTCCCGTTAATAAAAAAGTATTAGGCTGTTGGTTAAAATAAGGAATATATTAACTAGATAAGTTTCACATATTCCTCAGCTCCATTTTAGTGGAACTGAAATGCTTCTCACCTTTGCTTTTTTGGGCTGTCCTCCAAAAGGAAAAGAGAAGCCCCTTGGGGGTCTGAAACAACTCTACCTAAGGGGCAAATAGAAAGTTAAGGAAGGCAGTCTGAACTCTGGATTTCTGAATTAACTGGTTATTCACTTCTGGACTGACTGTACCTAAGATGGAAGAACCTAACAGGGGGACCTGTGCTCTAAAAAAACCATACAGGGACACCTGTGTTTTCTGGCTAGGATCAAAGATCAGTAAGTTCAAAAGCCTCAGAAGAGCTGCTTGGTCAAACCGCAACTATTTTTAATCCTCTTTGACCAGGAGAGAGGGCAAAGAGGGGTCTTTCGGGGCATTTTTGTGGATCCATCTTATTTCCATTGAATGTTCCCCACAGTGAGCTGTTTGTTACAGGTCAGACTTACAGTTGAGAAAAAGATATTTCCAGAAGCAGGACTGGAGTTTGTGTATGCAAATATTTCTACTATAAACCAGATTTTCAAGGGTAGTAGTATTGATTCAGCCAGAAGCATTGCTAAGGGAATTAGTATCCAGTGACAACATCCAGTAAACTTGGCACTTGAAATACCAGGCACATGTAATGAACTCACTTGAGGACAATCTCCACAGATAAATAGCTGTAAAATGAATGGTGCTGGCTAGTAAATAAATATGAAGGCATTATGTTCCTGGTGAACAGATAAAGGCTTAAACTGTTTAAAAATGACTCACTGTAGGCTCCTATCATGGTTCTCTGTGGAAATAAACATCCTCATGAAGTATGCAGCCCATGTTTGCAGACTGATGGTGTTTGGATGAAGCAGATGAAAGGGAAAATTACTAGAAACTAGTAATAAACATTTCTGAAATGTATGCAAGCTATAAACATGTCTGAAACTTGCCTATCACTCTTTGCTAGTCTTTCAGCTGCAGAGGCTTGAGATACTTTTTATTTCCCCCCCTGAAACTCAGTCATGCAACTTAATTGATTCCAACACCATCATATGGAGCTGGATGCAAGGAAAACACCTTTCAACACGTTTGGGGCTCTCTCTGGGACTCTGGATGCCAGAAAATTGAGTGTTCATGTTTACACCACTGCACTTCTCTGCAATTCCATTTTTACCTTCCAACACAGAGATGCTCACAGTTGTGAAGAGAGATCTGCTCAGGAGTAGTTCCAAAGGACAGGCTCTGTCACACCACTCTGTAATTTCCCCTATAATTTCCCATATAATTTCAATGGAGCTGTCTGGAGACAAGGGAGAAAAATATATCTGAAGTAGCTCTACTTCCCTCTTGGGCTTTCCAGTGGGCCTTATTCCCAACCTAAAAGCCTTCTGAAGTGACCCAATGAAACAGAAGAATCTCTCTTCTATTTTGCAAACATAAGGTAAGAAAAAGCTCAGGATAACTAGGAAGACCTCAGGAAAACTGCTAAAAATCCTAGCAGTGGTCACCTTGCTTTGTTTTGGGTTTTTTTTTCAGTAGTGTTGTGGTGAAAGCCTCACTGTGCCCTATTAAACACAGTGACTTAAGCCTTTCCAAATAAATACAGTAAAGGACTGGGAACAGGTTTATGCTGTCCAATTATTTTGGGGAATTTAGTGTTGGATGGACCTTCTGGTATACTGAGTCCATTTTACTTGTTGTGACAGGCATGACACATTATCTGCTACAAAAATACACCTCAAATTTTCAGTCCAGCACAGTTTTTCTCAGCATCTATCAGGACAGTGTTTCAGAGAAATACTTTTCTTTTGTTGCTGATCTCCTTCCTCTTTTCTTATCTACATTTATTTATATTTTCACTCTGTGCCAACATTATCTGGTAATTTAAATCATCTTCTCCCTGCACAATGCTCATATGAGGGGTATGGATAATGGATTGAGGGCAGGGGGGAATATTCCTGTTCTTGGCTTCTCTATTTGCCCTGTTAAATAATGTGCCCTGCTGTCGTGGGGCTGCCCAGCCCCCAAGCATCTTAAGAGTATTTGTGCCTTCTCCAATTGGAATTAATCTTTCCTCAGCCCAGATGATCAGGGCTATCCCCAGGATTTAAGAGGAATTTTTCTTACTGCCTTCACCAGCAGTGCCTTGTGCAGGACCTCTCTGAAAATGCTTTGTCATAGGGTGCTTTTTTAAAGTATTTAGGAACTGAAAAGGCATTAAATTGTTTTAAGTAAGGTAAAACACTAAGCAGTGTCTGGTGTTGCCCTTCCTTTATGTTTGTTCTAAGATTAGAACCCCAAAGCTTGAGTAAGAGTAACAGACACTACATTTTTTTACCCATATGATGTAGGGAATGGTTCCATGCAGAAAAAAAACATGAACAGGTTGGGATAGTCTGAGACTATCACAAATGTAATTAATACCAGATGGTAATTTTTTCTTGATTCAAGCCTTGTACATGAAACCATTAATGCCTCCATCTGATCGTCCAATATAACAGATCATATGTGACTTGAGTAAGTATTTCTAAGCACTTTGTGAAATTACATCACAAGATTGTATTACCCCATGTGAAATATAAAACACAGAGGGGTGGTTTATATTCAAAAATTCCAGGACAAAAGCAGTTTATCTCAGGAGCTGAACTTGGATCATTTATGCATTTATGGAGGTTATGTGGTTGATTACACCACTCTTGTCATCTATACAGAAAATCCTGATCTTGCTTTCCTGTCTAGATACAGTCTGATCTTGCAAATTCTGCTCAGATTTCAAGCATGCAGACAAATGAGCCCTTCTCATCCTTCCTACTCTGACTTCTTATGTGCTTACAGCACATCTGGAAGCAGCTGGGCCCAAAACCAAGGATTTCTTTGTAGATATTCTTTTAACTGCCCTTTGCTGCCATCCTGTCTTTTTCTGCAAACCACTCTTCTGCCCTCTGCTCCACAGGAGGTGGATGGTGCTTTTTACTACCTTCTTTGGTGTTGGGTTGGACATTTTCCTCTCAGATTGACAGTGTTAAAAGGCTGTGAACCATCATGTCTACTGAGCCAAGAGTATGGCTGGTTGGGTTCTCAGACATCCAGAGGTGGGAATGGAGGAGTGGGAATTCCAACACACCACCTGCACCTTGCAGGTTAATGTTTCCACAATAACCTTTGTGGCCAAAGGCAAGGGGGACAATGGACACCATGGATATTCCATAATTCTCTGAGGTGTGCTGGGCTGCTTAAGGATTTATGCAGCATTTCCTTTCTTCCTTCCACCTTCCCTTCAGAACTCCTGGTTGGTTTGTGCCTTTCCCCTTCCATTTGCCCCCGTGTTGCCCACACCAAAGCGGATTACAGAACTGAGGTCAGCAATGCTTATGAATCTTACCCTGCCACCACTTTTCCAGAGAGAAGAAATGCCATGTCTGCCTTGGCCTTTCAAAAGAGCTTTAATAAAATGAAGCTGTCAGCAGTGATCACACTTAGATATGTTCCATTGTTTGCTTGTGGGCTGGCACCTGCAGTTCCAGGACCAGTGAGTTCACAAGGACAGTGTGCCAGGTGTGGCCTTGCAATGTAGAAATGAGGCAGGAGGAAATAATTTTTTTTCCTTCCTTCAAGGAAGAAAGATAATAGGCAGGATGTCTTTGCAGGGATCAGGAAGGTGGGATGTTTCAGCTTGGGCCTCAAACCCACCTGGGTCACCAGGAGAGGAAAAAAACTCCCAAAAGGAAGGCAGAAGGGGCAAAGATTCAATACTAAGTACTTTGAAATTGCATGCAGGCCTTGGGAATTCTTTGACTGACTGTAATTTGCATTTTAATTCTATTTATTGCACTTTATGTGACACTGCACAATTCTTTGGCTGTTTAATAAGGATAGGCAGCCAACTCAGCTCACTGCACACATAACTGTGTCTTTAGCAAAGTTTGTTTGGCATTTTCTGTTCTCCTTGTTGTGCCTGTGTTTAGCATTTATATAACGTTTCTTATAATGGAATAAATTTCCAGTACTATGCCAAAAGGTTTTATTAAAATATCAGAAAACTGTAAGCAGTTTATCTAAGTTGGATGGCACTCCAAGAACATAAACTACAAATAACTGAGATTTCTAATGAGGTTTTATATGGCAAGGGAATCAGCCTGCACCAACGTCATCCATAGAATTTAGGCACCATAATCCTTATAAAGATCAGTGGCTCCTTCCCCAGAGGATGCTGGACTTAAAACCTCCCACATAATACCACAACCAATTTAAACCACTCTTAAATATTTGCACAATGTGTCCCACATGAATGCAGAACCTATATGGGACTTGCACTAGATAAAAACCACCCATGAGATCCCCACAATTGTCCAGGATGTGACTTCAGGAGACACTTTGAATTTTCATCCCCAGTGTTGAACCCACACTTGCATTGCTGATGGAGAAGCCATTAAGATGGATACTTTTCTCATTTATACAAAGTACCAAGGACATCTGTAGGAGTTCAGGATTGAGCTCATTTGTCTGTGTTTAGTATTTTTCTCAGACTTCATATAAATCACACAGAACAAGGCAGCACTTCTCTATAAGTGTCATAATTACATTAGGTCTGAGATGTAGCTCATCTCCAGAGTAATGCTGAAATTGCTATGAATGCAGTGATTTGATCTGTGGGGTCTGTAAGCAATGTTGGAAAGAATTGGAAATGCTCCTCTGAAACATATTTGCAACTATGTATTTGGAGAAAAATGCTTGCCCTGTGACCTCCCCAGAGCTCCACCATTACCAATCTTCCCAGTACTTCCCAAACTGGGATATTGATCCTATCTCTGGGATATCCCATGTCCAGCACAGTCAAGGAGGCTTGGTTCTTACCAGCTTTGCTGGAAATAAGCTGTGTGCATTTGTAAGCCTGTGGTTTCTCTGAGCACTCTGGAGACTTCATTCTTTCGAGGCAGCTGATGTTTTCATGCACATTCCTGAATTCCACATTCCACACTGGGCAGGTAAATATCTCCAGTAACACACCACAGCCCTGGAGCACCACTAACCCACCTAACCCTGGTCTGTGGAAATGAGACAGCCAGCTGTAGATGTATGAACTCAGCCAGTGAAGGAGCAGGGGACAGGTTGTGTTTCCAAGAAAATCTAGTTTCTTCTGAAGGAGCTGGAATCATCTCAGAGCCAACATATTGTTTGATCCTGTGTGTTCTCTTGTTTCAGAAGTAATGATGGCCGGCCAGTAATAAGAAGGCTGAATGTTTCTCCTGAATATGTCTTTAAAATGTTTGGGTAAGTGAAGCTACTATAGGCAAGGTCTGAAGCACTGGCATTGAGCCTGGTAAATCCTCCACCTTCCAGATGCAGGGATTTGTCTGTTTAGAAGCGGTTACTATTCTCTGTGAGGGAAACAAAGAATATTCCCAATATATGATTGCAGCAGATCTACTCTTGGAAAAGGAATTTATCTTGTGTGTCTTATTGTTCATCAATACAGCAGTCAGACCCTATTCCCTTCTTCCAGCTGTGTGAAATGCAGAAGAGGGATTTGAGCAGGATGAGTTACCAGTTTCTGGATAGTCAATCCCGCATCTGCCTTGGGAGTTAGATGGTATATTTGGTTTGTACTTCATTCATGTGAGCCAGTTTAAATACCTCTTTATTTCTTTAAAATGTACTATGCTCCACCTACCCTCCGCCTTGTTTAGGACCATAAATAACCAGATTACACTGGTCAGTTGTTGAAGAAATTAAGGCAAAACACGTGAGTCAATGGATCAAGGCTTTCAGTCCTTTCCTGAATTTCTTTCTTTCTTTCCCACAACCAAAGTCTGCTTTCTTTTTCCAGAAGCAATTCCTTTGTCTTCAGAAGGTCTTGTCTCCCAGGGCTTTTAATGCAAAGACTAGATTTGGACTCCAACAAGCAGTATCCTGTAAGAATTCTTTTTTTTTCCTCTGGGTTTCTTAAACATTTAAGAATTTTGAGTTGATGTTTTTGTTACTAAAACCTTTGACATTTCTGACTAACCCAGGCTGGAATATGGAGGCTGTGTGGTTAAACAAGGTGAGCTCTGTATGCAGGTTGTTCATCTGGGGTTTTTTAATTTCACTCATTATTCTTGCAGCATTACCCACAAAGACAAATGGCAACTGATGACAATTGTGTTTCTGGTTGCCAACCAGCCTCTCATGTTATATAATTTTTCCTGTTGAAGAAATTCCACTCCATCACTTGTAGCTGTTTATCCCTAATTACTCTGCTTTAAATTGACTTCATCCTGTTCAGGAATACATCCTGCTGCTTTCTGAAGTATAAATGAGTAATTCTATGTAATATGAGCATATTTTAAACTCTTAAACTTGCCTTTTTTTTTTTATTTTTTTTTTTTGAGTACCCAGTACCAGGATTGTTTTCTACTGCTCAAGCCTTGCGTGTTACGAAATTTACTTAATGCAGCCCTAAGCAGTTGGCTTTGGCCATTGCTATGGATGTTGCCATTGCTAAGCTAATATTCATGCACAATTTCACAAGATTTCTGGGATTGGTTTAATCTCACCAAATAGAAAATATTTAGCATATTTTGCATCACTAAAATAATGCTGGCAAGCAAGAGAGTTGTCTATTCTAGCTGTTGAGGTTGACTGTAGGCATATTTTATTAGATTTATGGCAAAAGGCACATGTAAGTACGTTATCTCTTTATGACAGATATTTAGGTTGGTGTCAACTTCTCAAATAATTTTCTCTGCAAATAAGGAAATGCATATTATCTATAAAATCAATTGCTTATCTCTTGCAGCTGGAAGAATTTGGACTGGGCATGATAGACACCCCTTCCTTTCTCTCACAGTTGCAAACCCTGGTGTCTCCATCCATTTCCTGCACACCTCTCTTCCTTTGAGTTTAAATTCAGCATGCTGTTTTCATTTAAGACTGTAAGCTACCCAAAAAAGCAAACACACAGTGTGTCTTAATAGTGTAAATATGTTGAACAAATGCAGTATATACTGGGATGAACATTCTTGAAGCAAATCTACTCTCAGCAGTAACTCCTTGCCTCTTGACCTGTCACAGGTGTTCCCAGGGCATTATCACTACAAATAATGCAAGTTTGAAGTTTATCTGCAGGGTTAACAGCTCAGGAGGAAAACTTCTGGCAGTTTCTCAGTGTGTTTCTCCCAGTGCAGAGGATTTCACTGTGATAAATGGTGGTAAATCTTAGGTGTCAGCTATGCTGACAAGGGGAAAATGGGAAGGAGGGACTGTATGTTATGTGCTAAAACTGCATTTGTTCACACAATGATTTGCTCCAGGTATAATTAAAATTACTAAATAGAATTCAGCTCAGCAGCTCTTTTGTGCTCAGCTCTCACTTCCTATTCACTTTGAGCCTGGCAAAGAAGAGTTGGTGGTCCCTGCTCAAATTCCATTCTCTGCATCCAAAGCCCCTCTGGTCATGCTAAAATGATGTGCCATTCACTTTTCACCTGGCAGGGTTTCACTTGCCTCCTTTCTTCCTTACATTTTTATCAGCAATGACATTGCTGCCAAACCTTGTGCACCTCTGGGTGAGAGTTTATGCACATTATCAGCAAGTCTGTCTTGTACATTTGCTAATCATTTGCATAGAACTGTGCAATTTAGCTCACTATGTGCATACTGAGCACTGGGGAAAGGCTTGTAAGTGAGGGGCCAAGTGTCTACTGCTGTCCAATCAGCAGGACCTCTTCCAGATTTGTCACCCTGATGTTTTCAGCCTTCTCTTCTGTTTCACAGTTTCATAGGTTTTTTTCTCACGCTTGGGTGTGTAAACACTGCCAATGTTTATCATAAATTCAAGGATAGTTTTCATTCCTGTTCTTAGAGATATGGACAGCTGATGGATAGCTGTCATGACCAACAGGATAAGGAAAGGTATCAACCTTCTCCCCAAATCCCTGGCCTTTGTAGAAATACTATAAAATGGAGTCAGATCTTTTTAAACAGATAGTTCATGCCTTCTCACCAAAGTGTGTGTGTGTTTGTGTGATGAACAGCATCATATGTTCTTGTTTTAAATCAGAAAAAAAATGGCCTTTCCCCTGAGGAAAGGATATCCCACTTGGTTCTGCGGTGGGCACAGCAGAAACATATAAGTGTTTGCAGCAATGCACAAAAGAAGGGGTGATCAGAATATGTGGTCCTTGATCCAATCCAGTTCTTCTCCTTTTGCCTTTAAGCCAGGCATGGTTGTGCAAAGTCACACATTAGGTCTGAGGTTCAACAGGGCCAAGTGTGGGGTCCTGTCCCTGGGTGACACCAAGCCCCTGCAGCTCCAGGCTGGGCAGAGGGGCTGGAAGGGGCTGCCAGGCACTGGAAGGGGCTGCCCAGGGAGGCAGTGGAGCCTGCAGCCCTAGAGGTGTCCAGGGAAGGACAGTGCCCTGGCCTGGGTGGCATGGTGGGGTTGAGCAGTCTCATGGTGGATCCGTGTGTCTGTGTTTGTGTCTATGCATGGATTTGAGTTTAGAAAAATCACCTGCAAGCAAAATAAATGTAGAATTTTACTATCTAGTGGGCGATTCTAAATTCTTAAAGAAAAGAAACACTAAACTTTTCAAAGGTATGAAATAGGTTAAATATAATTTTGCTGCTCCCCTCAGTTACTCAGGCCATGGGTTTCAACCTTGAAGTCTTCATAACTGACATCAGGAAAGTGAGCATTTCCAAAACACTGCTTTTTCTAATAATTTGCTGTCACTATTTGCATAAATAATTTGGTACCTTAAGTGATTAAAGTGTTGAGCATGGAAACACACATTTTCCATGAAACATTTTGGATTTTTATGGTTCATGACATTTTTTTCTTTCATAAATACAAAACAAGGTACATAGTCATTATCCCACAAAAGCCTCAAATATGAAATATAATTTGCTGTAAGACAGGCCATTTTAAATAAATCTACAAAAAGTTAAAACTCAGTGGAACTTGTTTGTGAAATACTGAAAGGCTGTGTGGGTATAAACAGGTTTTGTTGGGATTTGTGTTTGCATTTTTATTAACACAGCTGTAGGAGGTTTTTTTCAAATAAAATACACATGTATTGAATGCTCTTCAGAGATAAACATTGTCCTGCTAAAAAATTATCCAAACAGAAAAATTTTAGAGTAGAAAGGGAATCTGTGTAATATGGAATTCCCTTTGGCAAAACCAGTCTGTTTTATATTGACTTTGATTCAGAGGCTAAACTACATTTAAATATTTTACAGCAATACTGCCTTTAAGTGGGTTATAAATAATTCACTCAATAACTGAACAGAGGTCTCTGTGGAGTGGAAAGTCTCTATATCTTAATGAGTAGATTTAACAGAGTAAAGCAAACTTCCAAGCTTTCAGTTTTTGGAAAACAGATTACAGGAAACGTGATAAGCTGCTCTGTATAAGAGAAACAGAACTAGAAATAAAAGCACAGGGAGTACTTAGACATTTTTTGCAATTATTTCTGAGGCGTCACGTTGCACAGTAGCATGGCCTGTAAAATTTTGCTGCCACTTATTTCTTTAGAAAAAACCTGAGATTTTTATTTTTACACAAATTTTAAGTTTCTCATATTTGAAATCTTAATAATCTTTCTACTATAAAAATATGTACCTTGAGATAAAAATCCAGACTGTGAAATTCTAGAAATTAATCACACTGACTTATGAAGCTTTAAACAAAACCCAAATCCAAAAAATGAGACAATTCCTACAGCCTCAGCATCTTCCCTTCCCCAACTTAACACTAAAAGAAGGTAAAATTAAAAAATAACCCAAATGAAGGAACAAAACCTCATAAATAATTCTACAAAATACTCAGAGCTTTTGGCTTTTTGTTACAACTATACAAGCCAGAAAGATACAGTGAGTGCCATAGGATGTGCTCCTAAAAATCTGCAATTTTACATAAATACTCTTCAGTACATGGCAGGGATGTAGAAACGCCACAGCTCCAGTTATTCTTGGTTTCCAGTTTTGTTGCTGTGCCAGTTATCTCTGTTCTAACTGTAGTGTAAATCTTATCTTTTGTGGGCAGACTGGAGGTCTTTACATAGCTGCATAAAATAGGAATGCTAGATGGTATTACAAGTAATTTCTCAATATTTATAAAATTCCTGAAGAGGTTTCTATTCAAAAATTAAATTAAAAAATAGAAATTAAATTAGTGTTAAAAAAATTTTTTTAAACAAAATCTTATGGTATAATTGTGTATAACTATATTGTCAAACAGTAACAAAATATTAATATTACTGCCATTATTTAAAGGCTGTTGCTTTTCTAATACTTGTGTGAGGAATATGGAAAATTACTTTTATTGTGGCCTTTGTCAGTTCTAGAGGTAATTTAAAACACACCTCAATTCTGCCATCCTATATGATTCATCTCTGAGGGGAAGCAGCACAGAGCTGGTCTTGAGTAAATAAGAAAGCCAAAAGGTTGTGAGAAGTCACCAAATAAAACCAGTGCTAGAGTGTCAAAGGCAAATGTCTTTGAAGTTTTGAGTAACTCAGACTGTACCTGACTGGAAAACATGACCTGTGAGTAAGGATACTAGAGAAACCTCTTAAAGTGTGTCCTCAGGAGACCAATAAAATAGCAAATAGTTGCTGTTCTTTTTTTCTTTTTTTCTTTTTCCCTTCCCCTTCCCCTTTCCCTTCTCTTCTCCTCTTTTTTTTTTTTTTAAGTTTTTAGGGGGGTTGTGGATTTATTTAATTTATTTATTTTTTAATTTCAAAAAACTCTCTGTTAGATTCTAAGGAAATCTTAATTCAGGCCAAGTGGAGCTTCAAATATGGTCAAGATACTGAGTACACTGATATTTTCTGCCATGCAACCCTGGTCCCATTACATCAATCAGAATCCCTTGGAAATATAAGTACAGAAGTATTAAAACATAACAGGAAGAGTATTGAGAAGCTTGTGGGAGCACAGACAACCACCCACGCGGAGCTGCTGATGTCCTTTTATTATCAGATCTGTGCCAGAATGCAGTATCTCCTCCCCTAGATTCATTTTCACAGTTGCTCCTTACAATGTGGGGAATTTTAAAATGTCCATACCTCATTCATTGCATAGACATTCTTTTTATATTTTGGAAGCTCTTACTTGTTCCTAGGAACACAAAGCACCGTTGATATTTTGTCAGTTAATTTTTAACTGATAATTTTTAAAAGTTAAAATTGTGAAAAAATTAGGGCAAATTCCTTCTTAGTCTAAAAAATGATTTGGATGTTCTTTAAATTAAGAACATTGTTTTTGAAGTAGGATAAACCAGAAGTTATTATTAGGTGAGAAATATGAAATTATATTATCCATACCTAGATCATTGAAACAAGTAAGAGTTACTGGTATTCCATTTTTACAAACAGCATAACTAATAAGATTTCATGGCATCTCCTCTTATGTGTCTCCATTTTAAGCATTTTTCATTTTAATAGCATGCCTTTTGTTTCTTTGGAACGTATTTCACAGAATTGCTTCCTATCACAAATCAAGCTGAGGGAAAACGCAGTTACTATTTGCAAAAAATCAGTTTGTGTTTTCATGAACACCTCAGCAGCACTGTCAGGAGCGCTCTCTCTGCTCTGTGCCCCTCCTCTCCTCCGTGGTGAGGTCCTTTAGAGGAGGTCTGGGTGGGTTATGAGGCTGCAGTGGAATCAACATCCTGAAAATGCACCCAATTAAGGGGCAGCGGCACTGCAGCTTTCTCATCCCCAAGCTGACAATCTGGCTGATGGAATAACATGCTGTGATTCCAGCAAATCGCCTTCAAATCTGCCTCTGTGAGACCAGAGACAGCTCTTTCAGACAGGAATCGAGGGCAGGGGTTTGGAATGCTGTTGGCAGCAAGTGCTGAGATGGTCCTTGTGTGCTGCATACAAACAAAGCCTTATAAAAGAAGGGCCTCGTTACCCTTCTAAAACCGTGGCTCAGGACTGCTACATCGGCTAAGTAGAGAACTACGGAAGAGTGACTAAGCTGGAACAGAGGTAGAGAGATGTGAGAAAAGCATCGTACACCTGTGAGAAAAGAAACTGGTACCCAGGAGAACTGATTCTGTACCTGTGAGAATCATTCTACAAGAATGCAAACATCTTTAGGGAAGAAAATCTTTGGCAAACACATACAACTAGGAACTACTAACTAATGAACTGAGTAGCAAAAAGTTACTTACCAATTAGAATCAAACACGATGCTTTCAGAAACCATATAAATATGAGCTTTGAACAATAAGTGAAGCTATTTGTTGCATGAAGTAAAAGTGTCTTGTCCATCTCTACTGCAACCCTTGTGCTCTTGTGGCATTATTTTGCAGCCTGTGAATTTTCGTGCGTATCCTTGTCCTCAGTTCCCAGGGAGCAGGCACATCCTGGTAGCATCTGTGGAAAACCTGGAAGTCAAGGTTTTCTCTCTGCTGTGGTGATTGTGTTGTGACATTGATGCCTTGGAGAGGCTACCTAGACCAGGGGCTAGGCAGAGTGAAGAGGATAAAGTGGGTATTTATTAAAGGCCTTCAATAGGTACACCTTGGCCAGAGGCTACACCCCAGATGGACGACGGTCACGAGTTTTTCAGACACATATAAATTTGGTCTATTTGCATATCAGGGGATAATTCTCCAATTACAGCTTCAGTAATGAAATCATGTATCCCCAGTTTGCTCTTCCGCCCCCAATTCACTTTTGTTTATACTCTTTGGAGCCTGAGGCAGATTGTGTCCTTGGTTCTCAGGCCTGGAAGGATTGTTTTGTCTGACCAAAATGTGAAGAGGGTTTACTAACAGCCTATATGAAGTTCAGAGTTATTCACTAATGGAGTACAGAATCTGAAAAATATAAAAAGTAAAATCTTAAGGGATCAATATGAGGTACAAATATTCCCGGGTATCTTACCCTAGTGGGTGGGGACAGTGTTTAGATTCCATATAAACACCAAAGGAAGTTCCTGAACTCTTTTTACAGCAATAGTTTCACACTTGGAAGGGACAGAAGGCTGTTCATTCATCTTTTGGTGAATCACACCAACACAAAGGTTTCTGTGTCAAACCTGGACATGGGAAAGGTAGAGAGGGTGATCTTTTATCTTTGAAAATTGAGTGCCAGTTGAGAACACTTTGGCAGCTTTGTCATCCATGATCCAGGCCAAATCCTGCTTGTCTGCCTGGAGCAGCCTATTTGAAGCTGCTGGCAATATTTGACAGTGTCCTGTAAGCAGGATTTATGACTTTCGTGTAGGGTGAGAAGAGCTGGCAGAAAGCAGTGAAACCATTGGCATGCAACTAAAGTCCTTCAGATGATTATCCCAGCTGAGCTCTTCCCAAAATAATTGCCAAGCTCATTTAAATGTGTGGCAATATCGGTACTATCAAAGACAGCTACCCACAAATTCTTCTTTTTATTCCAGAATTTTAAGTCAAGTTTATTATGAGATGGTTCTTTACAGAGACAGTGTAAGATGAGGTTTCTGTACCCAAGATTTTACAGATAAGACTGAGCAGCAAAAAAAAAAAAAAAAGAATAAAAAGATAAACATATCTTAAAAAAAAAAAACACCACCACAAACAACTACCAAAACCAACCAATCACAGAAATTATTTCTCATCTGTATATTCCAAGATTTTTTTTTTAATTGGCAATACTTTTTTGAAAAATTTAAATTTTTGGAAATCTCCAAGTTTTGGAATGAGAAGAAATAATTCTTAAATCATTTTTTAGAGAAGAACAATTAGTCTGGCTATGTATGTGTGTGGGTAGAGATGAAAAATCAGTACCTGTACTGAAAAATATGGCAATAAATGTTCCTTTCAAATAATGAAATACAAAATAATTGTAGCTGTTTCAACCCAAAACATCACATCCTCCTCTGGCACAAAATAATACAATATTTGCCAAGTTCCCTTCCCAGACATGGTTTTCCTTAGGAAATCCATATAAAAGGCCATTGTCAAGGACCTGGTCTTAACATTTCCTAACCTCAGGATAAGGAAAGAATTCTGCTTTTATTCCAGTCTCCTTTTCAAAAAATACAGAAAAGAAGAAGTGTGTATGTGGGGCTATCTTGTTGATTGTCATGGTAAAAGTTTATGTTCCACTCAGGATCCAAAATGGAATTCTTAATAGAAATTTATTCATAACTCATATGAACTATATCCACAGTTTCCCTATTTACATCTTTTCTGCTCTGCTTGCAATGTAAACATTTCAGCATTTTGCTATTGCAGTATAGTTAGAACTTGAACCTAAATAATCTCACTTTCACAGCTGAATTCAGTGCAAATAGTGAAACTGTACAAAGATGAAAAGCAATTAAGGCTATTGTCTTAGTAACATATACATAGTTCATCAAACACAAAGGAGCTAATTTCCTGCTTGAATGTCTTGGCTATTTAACATGCCTTCAATGTTATAGCTTGAGATGGAGTATTTTAAATAAATGTTTTGAGTGTGTACAGTGTTTTTGACTGCACTCAATGGCACAGTGCTGCTATTTCCCCTGACCTCATCTGTGGGGAGCTCTGAGGGAGAAGATTAAAGTACAGAAGCTTTTTGGAACTGCAAGGAGCCACCCCTAAATTGCAAAGCACAGGGAAAGCTGTAGTACTCATGCAAAGAATGGCTAAAAACCACTGAAACCCTACAAAGATGCTAAATTGCCTGCCTTTTCACCCAAGGCATGTTTAAAAAGTGCCTGCGAGTGCCAGTTTGGGACAACAGGATGCCTTTTTTTTTTCCTAATTACTCACCTTCTCTCACAGTATTTACCTGTCTTTGAAAGAAGAGAGGAAAAAACACAATGAAGTTGCTTGCTGAGGAAGTGTTCATTGTGCACTCCAGTTGCACATTGTACTAAGAAGCCTTCATGGACGCAAGTAAACATTTCTTTAAACAGCTGGTGGTATCTGGCAGTGCAAGAAAACAGACAGCAACCTCAGGATTTTATTGTTAATATTTGCAGTCCTGCAAAGAAAGAATCAATTAAAGAGGGTGCCTAAAGCACAAAGAGCAGTTCCTGATATTTTCCTGTATATTCAGATTCTTACTAGTAAT
Organism: Donacobius atricapilla; assembly: GCA_013397315.1. NCBI lineage: Eukaryota > Metazoa > Chordata > Aves > Passeriformes > Mimidae > Donacobius > Donacobius atricapilla. Next base: position 137,168 of record WBMY01010273.1, on the reverse strand, counting down.
CATTTTGTCTCTGGCCCTAGGAAAACACTGTCCTTTTTCAGTAAGAATATCTATGATCAAGGTATGTGTAAAAATAGCAGGAAATCTTGTTTTCCTCCTCATCTTTGCCTGAGTGGCAGAGTGAACAGCTGAAAAAATAGGAATATTTTCTTTCTTATTTCAAAAGAAATAGGGTGTTTCTTTTGATTTTGTTCTGCTTCCTTCAGACTGTCTGCGCAGTCTAACATGTGCTAAGAGACAACCAAGGCTCCTTGTGAATTATTTCTCACCACCCTCTTTCATGAGAGGGCCGCATTTTCAGCACACAGAGAAGATTGTCTTTAACATTTACTCTAAGCAACCTGGGCAGCAGCTGTTCCATAAATGCTATAGTCTTTATTTCTGTCCTTATGGAAATGCAGGAATATTCTTCTGACTGTGACATACCTGCCATAAGACAGGAGGCTCTGGAGGAAAAGTGGAAAAGTGTAGCTTGGATCCTCTCCCTGCAAAAGTGCTGAAAGCAAAGGCTGTCAGGTAGCTACCCAGGAGAGAAGTATTTCTGGAGGAAAAGACAAAAATCTCAGGATTCTACTTGTTTTTACACTGATCTTTTCCAGACTTGACAATTTCCAAACAATCCCAGAGCAAACCAGACATTATGGCAAAATACCTCCACAGTGTACTGAGTTGATTTGTCTTGCAAAATAGAAAATTACCTTTTGCACAATTAAAGACACATAAAAAGGTAAAGACGTGACTTTCTACAAACCCTCCTCTTGCTGATATTGCCATCTAGGTGAATTTTAAGTCTTTTTTTTTTTTTAATCAAACAGGATTACAAACTCAAGAGCTAACAACATTTTTTCCATGTTTTCTGAAGAGCAATGGAAACGTCTTTGTAAAAGCTAAGTTAGGCACAAAGTTGCTTCTAACAGGGCAAACAAAATTGCTGTGACTTCCCAGGGGTTTTGGGTGCATGCTGGCCAAGTTTATACTATTGCTTCTTTTTTCATTGCCGCAAATATTGCACTGAAGTTCCCTTTAAGATCCAGGCAAAGTCTATTAGCACACTCAGCTACGCAGCAGCAGTATTAGGAACTGAAAAAGGGAATAAAATGTCTTCCATTGAGAACAGAACTCTGTAGGAAAGGTTCCAGACCCTAGTGAAGCCATAAGGAATTGAGTTTATTCTGTCTCTCTGTATAATTACAGGCAGGTAGAGTTGAAGACAAGTATCTGCCTAGATAAATATAACAGGGTGTTTTTTGGGGTTTTTTTTTGGTTTTTTTTTTTTTAGTAGCCAAATGGGAAAGTTCCTCCACACCACAAGAGACCACATAAAACAAACCATCACTATATGAGATGGAGCAAAAACCAGGTGGTATTTAGGAATTTTAAAAAGAGATTTCTGATCAGGAAAGATGAGAAGGCAATGCAACTCCAACAACAACAACAAAGAAGAAAATTTAGATCTCCTCTTTCAAAATCCCTATTATCTCTCTTTTCATGTCACATACATATCTCAAACTAAGCAAAAGCAGCAACAAAGGGAGTTATGGCCTTTACACTTTCGTATTTGACTGCAGGGAGGGCTAAGAAAAGAAAAAAGAATGCTGTTATTTATTTGCCTTTCATCTAGTTCTATTCTAATACTGTTCTTGTGGGCTAACGTAAAGAAAATGAGGAAAAGGAAAATTTACTAAAGGTATTGCAAGCTCTGTTGCCATTAAGATCTGCAACCTCCTGAGAGATTCTGAAAGATTTTGACACCAATACAGATGAGTAGAGGCGAAATGCAAATGTTTTGGGGAAAACTATTATACAGAATTCAGGAAAGCTTTAGAAAAGAGTGAAAGAAACTTGAGAAGGAACACACGTAAACCATATGATACTGAGGTGTGCAGCTGGAAAGCTGCGAGAAGAAGGGGCTGGCTAGCAACTGTTTCGTTCCCTGGCACATGAAGTCAGAGTGCCCCTTGATTGCCGTACTAATTAAGGGTCTCATTAGGGTTTCAAATGGAAGGTTAAATTTCTTCTAAGCTGCATGTGGAATCCTATCCTTTCAGTTTCACCCAAAGACTTCCATGATCATCAGCTGCCTTAAAGAAAAGATCCTGGAACAAAAGAGACAGTGCTGGGCATCCCTTTTCTTGCACAGCTTTAAACAGCACTACACATATTCGTATTATGCTTCTTTTATTTCAGCTGCATGTACTTTGACACTTCGGCTCTCTCGCTGAGCCCAGCTGCATCATTCTAATCTAGAAGCAAAAGAGGAGAAAACAGTTGCTCGTTTCACATTCCCTTTGAAGGCTACCAGCAACACCCTGCAAACAGTGGCTGAGGAGTTTTCCCTTCAAACTGAGTTAACTGCCCCATTCTTTCTTTCAATCATGCGGAGTTCCTAAACTGTATCAAGTGGAACTACTGGTCACAAAATGTGCCTGCTCAAGTTGTTTTTAACTCCCATCCTGTAAAAAGCAACACACACCCTGGAATAATGCTCATGGACCACCACATTCCTTCCCTCCTGCAGAGCCCAGCTTCAAAACTCGCTAAGTCCAGCTACTGCTCCCAGTCCAAAGCTCCTAAAACAAAAAGTATGTGCTGGCCTTCACTTTGTCTTAGCAGCTTTAAAGTGCAGCACACCCAGGTCTGTGCGCTCAGCTCTGGGGACCCTCATGCACCATCAGTCTCACGGAGTCCAGGTACAAAGCCAAGAAAGTTCAGCAGCTCGTCCCACGGGAGAAATTCTAGAAGAAAGAGGCAGTGCTGGAATTCACTTTCCTTTTGCAGCCTTATAAACTGCACGGCCAACAGTGAGACAATTCGTCGTCCTTCACATGCAGAATCACACGTCCCTTCCTTCTATGCAGCATCACAAGCTTCCAGTCTCAAAGAGAGCATCCACAAGAGAGCCCCTACACTGACTGCTCTCGCACGAATGGTGCCGGGACAGAAAAGAGCTCGGCTTTTTCCGGGGCACTGACAGAAAATGAACCACACGATGGCGGTGTGCACTTGCAAGAGAAGAAAACGCACCTCGCCTAGCCAAAAGCAGCCCAAGTGCAGGTCCAGGTGGAAATCGCCACTGCGCTCGAAACTGTCGGGAGAGAAAGGATTTCGCTGCACTCCCGAGTACAAACTCTTATTTGCCCCACACTCAAACGGCAACACGAACTCATTTACACTAATACATTTTTTTTTCACTCTTGCAGAGCTCAGCTACAAACTTGAAACCATCCGGCAAAGGCAAAGCTCACAAAAGTGACAGCTGAGACTGCTGATGCTGCCTTACAACTTCAGCTGCACCCAAAGAACTGCTCCTCACACTGCTCGATTCGGTGTGTGGTTTCCACTACTCAGAGGTGGTCTTCTGAAATTCTGGCAGTGCATTTATTTCCCACAAGGTGAGCAGCTACACTCAGGATTGGTGTGCAGCTGGTAAGAGTGCCCGGGGCAGGTAATGCCCAGTAAGTGTCCTGGCACCTTTGTAGCGGCTCATTTCCTGATTGCTGTTTATTCCGGAGGAGGGGATCTAATTTCTTTTGTGATGGGTTTATGGATCCTCTCTTTGGCAAAGAAACCAATTTTGGATCCGCAGGTTGGGTAGCCTCAGTGACATTTAATGGCTTTCCCGAATAGGCAGTTCTGTTGGTTAGAGCTGTTGAACTGTTCCTGTGGGAATGCAAAAGCCAAGTTGTTGAGCTTTCTGTCCCGGTACCTTCAGTGTGTGAGCAGTCACTGGTGCTGTTCCATTTGGATCGTGGCTCTGTGAGACTTAAGGATGATGATGGTTCAGAGCTGAGAAGTGCAGACAGTAGGGTGTGTACTAGATTTTTGGGTGCAATTGAAGCTGTAAGCAGCAAGAGCTGTCTCATCTGGCACTTTTGTGAGCTGTGTTTTTGCCAGATGGTTTCAAGTTTGTAGCCGGAGTTTGCCAGAGTGAAAACATTTATCAGCACAGAGTTCATGGTGCCGTTTGAGCGTGGCGCAAGTAAGAGTTTGTACTTGGAAGGGGAGCATGAGCAAAATCTTTTTCTCTTGACACGGTGGATTGGAAAGCAGCGACGTTTTCAGCTTGGCTCTGCACTTGGGAGTGGTTTAGAGCAAGGCCAGGAGCGTTTCCTTCTTTTGCAAGCCCACATCGCCATCGTGCGGCTGGTTTTATGAGCGCTGACAGTGCGCAGGGAAAAGCCGAGCCTTCATCTTCCCCCTGCCGGCTGTAAACAGGCCAGAGACACTTTTCCAGGTGGGGGCCGGGAACAAGGCACAGCGCAAGAGGAAATGACCCCAAGCCGCACCAGCAGAGGCTCGGGCTGGACACCACGAAGAATTTCTTCACTTAAAGAAGAATTCTTTCTTAGGCACTGCCTAGGCTGCCGGGGGAACTACCGTAACACCCTGAGGCGTTGAAGGAAGCACTGGAGGCACCGCTCAGTGCCACAGCCCGGCCGACACGGCAGCGCCGGGCCACCGATCGGCCTCACCGACCCCCACCATCTCGGCCGCGCTAATGAACTCGGAGAGGTTTTAATTACCCCGCCATCTCCCCGAGGGCCCCGCCCCGCGCAGCCGCCCCGCGCAGGCGCCGCC
>WBMY01010273.1:95877-132432 GCA_013397315.1 Donacobius atricapilla | reverse complement strand
GGCTGCCAAGGGCAGGTGAGTGTCGGCCCCTCTTCCTTCCCTCACGGCCCCCTTACCTCCCTCACGGCCCCCTTTCCCTCACGGCCCCTCAGCGAGCTCGGCCCGTCCGTGCGGCCCTGCCCCAGCTCCCGGCCCTGCGCGAGGGGAGCTCGCCCTGCAGCACCTGGAAAGGAGCTGCCGAAAAACGTTCCGGGGGCACGGAAATGATCGTGTTTCGACCTCCCTTCTCCTTAGGGAGCGGGGGTGGGAGCGCAGAGGGCTCGGGATGTCGCTGAGGGTGTCGCGATGGGGCTGTCATTGCCCTCTAAGCTGAAGGTTTGGATGTTGTCTGGCATTTCTTAGGTGACTGTGACCTTTGGGCCGTGATCTATGGTAAAGTTCAGCTACCAATATTATATTTAAAGCGTGTATTTGCCCCCGTTTAAATTGATTCAGAACTTAAGCTGAGTAACATGAGAGATGGCAAACGGGTTTTGTTGGTAGATGGCAGGGAGGAATTTAATATCTATTTAATGAGGGCGGTGTGTTCTTTATTTACCTGAGTGGCTGTCTGACTGCCTTTCAGGACAAAATGGGAGATGTGATGTCTTTTTCCAGTATATGGAGTTGGGAGAGAACAGGGATAGACAGACTTTAGGGTAGAGTAAAAGGCGCTTTGGGTTTGCCGTGGATATTCAAGCTTTAATTCATAAAATGCCAGAATTATTGGGATTGCAAGGGACTTTAAGGATCATCTGGTTCCCACCCCCTGCCATGGGCAGGGACACCTTCCCCTATCCCAGGTTGCTCAGGGCCCCATCCAGCCTGGCCTTGGACACTTCCAGGGATGGGGCAGCCACAGCTGCTCTGGAAAATGGAATTTGAAGCAATAATTGGGCATATAACCATAGCTGGTGATAATTTAGGGCTGACAGATGTCAAAAGTTATGGAACAAGGAAAGATGTTCATCACTAAACACTTTGCAGCATAAGGCAAGCCTAATAGGGGAATACACAAAAGTGGGGGAATACAAAACAGTAGTTAGGTATTATTTGTTGGTGTTACAGTGAAGAGGCATTATAAAGAGCCTACCACCATAGTTTTTGCAGAAGTAACAGCAAAAAAGCCACTGAATAGTTGAAAGACATAAATCATTATTGGTTTTTTTGACTTTCAGTGACCTTCAAACTGCCTTTCTGGACAAAACTGGAGATGCAATATCTTTTTCCTGTTTGTAAGATATGGAGAGAAAAGGGATAGACAGACTTTTGGGTAGCGAAAAACCTCCTTTAGGCACTGAAATCTGGTTAGGCTTTCTGTTTTGGGCTCTGCCAGCTGACGTAACAGAATATAATGTATGCCTCAACACACCCAAACCTCTTGATCTCCTGAACATTGTGGCTGCAGTGTCAGTGCCTCTGTGTAACTGGTAATTCCTAACCACATGTGGATAAAGCCTTCTTCAGTGTGCAAGTGTCAAGTTGCTCCCAGCCCCATCCAACCTGGCCTTGAGCACTTCCAAGGATGGGGCAGCCACAGCTTCTCTGGAAAACCTGTGCCAGGACCTCACCACCCTCACAGGGAGGAATTTCTTCCTGCTATCCCATCTAACCTCCTCTGTGGCAGTTTGAGGCATTCCCCCTTGTCCTGTCACTACATGCTCTTGTATTTCAGTATCCTAATGATGTCCTGCCTCCATGGCTCCCAAGTAGCTCCCTGAGGGAAGGAGCAGCTTTGTGGCAGTATCCCGTGTATCAGAGATCTGGCTCTTTGCATCTCTCCCTATCTCCTTCCTTCAGAGCTCTGATACAGGGGGATTGCTTTCTCTGCTATATTTTATATTTTTACTGCGTATTCTTTACTTGCTTTACCTTAAACTTACACAGTAAGCTTTACTTGCTCTTTGAGAACTGATAAACTTTGTCTGCTCCTTCCCTGTCTCAGTTTGGTCTTTAACTTCACCAACAGCTTCCCAGGCCTGCTCCCCTCTGACCTCTCCAGATATCTCTGAAACAGCCCTTCAGGAGCCTCAGGATGGGATATTAGAGAGGAAGGATCTGTGATGAGAAAACCAATACAAGCTGTGAGTTAGCAGTGCCAAATCCCACTTAATGTCCCGAAATCTCTCCTGTTCCGTGTTGCAGGCCGTGGAGTTTCTGTCCTGACTGCAGCACCGGCGGTGTTGCAGCAGCACCGGCAGGTCCATCACGCCGTGATCCCTCATGGGAGAAGTGGAAGATCCTCTGTCAGTGGCATTGTGGCCACTGTCTTTGGAGCCACAGGTTTCCTGGGACGATACGTTGTCAACCGCTTAGGTAACGCTCATCAGGAGTCCCGATTAAAAAAAAAACTGCCCCAAAAAATGTTTAACGAAACTAATTAGTCTTTAGGTTGCAGGATGATGGAGAATTCTCTGGAATTTTGAATCTTAAATGTGTTTTGCAGTCTGCTTAAGTTCTAGCATGTGACAAGTAATAAATAGTGTTTTAATCAAGGAAACTTCTGAGCTTTTGAAGGTTAAGGTCATTAAAAGGAGTCCTGCTCCTCTGTAGAATGCACGTCTGAGGAGAGCTACAGCATGTATTTGAGCCTTCTGGTTTTAGCCTTAAGACATTTTACTAAAAGGTTTGCAGGAGTTTGATTGGAATTCTTCAAAATTGCCCTTTTGAATTTAAATTTTGGAAAATAATCCATGTGCTTTTTTCCGCTCCTTCTTTTCATGCAGCTTAAAAATGTAATTATCCTTGTTTATGTTCCATTTTTTTAGGTATTGTGCTAAGTTTATAGGACACACCATTTTTGTTGTTGTTTGTTAACAAGCTTTTGCATTTTGTCTTACAAGCCTAAATATTAAGAAAGAATCCTGTTTAAGTAAATTTGAATTACGTGGGTTCAAGAAGAACCGTTGTTCTGTTTAAACTTCTAATTTTGCAGATATGCATTCAAGATACCTATGTCTAATTCTAGTGCTTTAATGCCAGGAGGAAAAAGGGAGGTTTATTTATTCAGACGTTCATCTACTTAAAGGGATGTATTTGTTTGAAACTTTGGGGGTTTTGTGGCCCTTTAGGTCGCATTGGCTCTCAAGTCATCATCCCCTATCGCTGTGATCAGTATGACCTGATGTATCTGCGGCCCATGGGTGACCTGGGGCAGCTTCTCTTCATGGTGAGTCTGGCTTGAGATCAAGCACAGAGCCCTGGCTCTACAAGGCAGCCACGTAATCCTTCCCAAAGACACAGCTCCAGCTGTTGTTTGCCCTCTAAATGGAAATAGTGTGAAAGCTTGCTTTGGTGATGCCTATTTACACATTATCTCATCTTTTCCCCATTTGATGCTCTGCTTGCAGGAGTGGGACTGTAGGGACAAAGATTCCATCCGAAGAGCCGTGGAGCACAGCAACGTGGTCATTAATCTTATCGGGAAGGAATGGGAAACAAAGTAACTTTCCTTCTTTTTCTTTTCCTATATGTGATAGATTTGCACCAGGTATTGTAGCCACGTTTTAAGGTCTGTGTGTGTGCAGTGATGTTGCCAATGTTCTTAGCTTCTGTGGAAAGGCAACCCCAACATTTTGCATATTAAATTTCTTTAATGCTTAACTCCAGTCCTAGTTGTGATTTGCTTTAGAAAAGTACATTCTTTCCAAAATTTGCCAGTGTACAACTTCTGTTCTGTCAGTAAATTCAAATGTGCTACTTTCACATACCTCATAGGTGTTCCCTGGGTGCTTTCCTATAGGTGACAGAACCTCACCAGTTTCTTATGTTTATATTTGCATTGACATTTTATTTATATTTAACTCATATTTACATTATATTTATATTTACATTATTTACCACAGAGGTAAGATTTCATCATGTCGCTTTGGACATAGTGATAAATTGTAGCCTGCTAGAAAAAGCCATGATCAAACAGGAATAGCTGATGGAGACTCCCTAAGATTATGACTAATAACATCATTCCTTGATAGAATTTTGGCACAGACAAATATTAGCTACAGAAGCATTCTCTCATAGTAATTTCTAAGAATAGTTCCTTTTTGAAATCCATTAAAATAGTCCCATATTGTTTGTTAAAATTACCTGTAAAAGCCACCTTCTGTGTGTGTGTTCATGCGATTATGTTCATTTTTTTAAAGCCTTGTGCAGAACTCCCAGACAAAAATTTAATGGTGAGATTTGCCTTTGTATGGTGCATCATTTTTGCTCTCCTAGTAGGCAAAAACAAATGTAGATATCAGTTTTATCTCTGTTTACAAACCTGATGCTTTTGTTCCCCTTTTATTTATGAACAGCCCTTTGATGTTCAAAATTTCTGGACTTGTGAAAAAAGTATGATTTATAGAAAAGACAGTTTATTTTATTACTAAAAGGAAGTGTGAGGACAACAACAGAAAGTTTCATTCGGTTTAAAAATCTCCAAACTTTGTTCTTTGTACAGGTTCAATAGATTCAAACAGACAAGTCTTGGTCCATGTTCTTTCAGACATTACAGAGCTTCACCACTGTGCGGCACAAATGTTTTAATCACATATTTTTTGCATGTGGGTATCGGTGGTGCTGAAACCCTGAGATCAAATTCTCTGGTTTGTTAAACACGAGGTCAGAGTAACCATTGTAATTATCCCAGAGCCTGTGAAAGACTTGGATAGGAAGAAAAGCAAGATTAGATGGAGAGATCAGTCAAAAAAAGCAAGCCTGCCATGAAATACTTTCCTCCTTGCCTTGTACTTGTGTCCAGGCTCCTCTGTGTGTACTGTGTTGTTTGAAACTCCATGGTTACAGGAGGCATGTTGTTCATTCTCGTGTGTTTCTAAATCTGTTTTGGGGAGCAGAACAGGAGTGATGGTTCCCAGGATCAGATTAGTTGTTGAAGGCTCAAAAATAACTTTGTATTTTTAAGGCTTTCTTTGGACTCTAGTGGGATCTGTAGAGCTGTGAGAGGAGATAAGGACACAGAGGGAGGTGTTTGGATAAGATGTTTGTTACCCAAAGCAAATAGTCAAGATGCAGGGGTGCTTACAAGGATAATACAATGACATTAGAAGCCAGCTCTCTTACTTGCAGTCTTGGGATAGTTGGAAAGAATTTTGGGATTGTTGGCAGCCTATAAGGTCAGTTCTGCGTGGAGACAGAGCTTCTGTATTGTTCTTGATCAGATACTGAGCTGCTCAACAGTATAACCCCCTGATTTAGGCCTCCTGAATGTCATACAGTGAGGGGAGGATTTCTTCTTGCTTCTCCTGGAAGTCCCTTTCAGCTCTGAAATGGTTCTAAATGCTCTGACAAATGGTTTTTCCGTTTGCATGAGCACCTCTTTGCTCTCTGGTTTGTTTTTGTCTGCTTCCCCTGCCAAGCATCTGCCCTGACTTGTGCTGCTCCAAAATTTTGAGCTTCTTTGTAGTGTAATTAATATGTGAAATGAAGGCAGATTTTGAACAGGATTTGTAAAAACACAGCCTTGCTCAGAGTTCAGGATGCAGAAGTGCTGCTTTTAATAAATAACCTGGTTTCACTTTCACTGGGAGTTTTCTGTTTGCCACAGACAAATGGGCAAGAGGATTTTTCATACTAATTTAATCTTACCAGGTGAAAAGGCAGAGATGCTAATATTGAAGATTACAGTTGCAATTTCACTTACCTCTAATTTTTATTATATGAAGAGTCCATCATGAAGGGAAATTTTGTTTCTAACAAAGAGTGTCAGTATAAGTTTTGATAATGCATTCTAGTAATATGTAATTGCTTTTTGGCTGATTGGCAGCCATTGTTGATTGCTCTTAAAGTAACATTTGGGTTTTGCCTTGCTTTAGAAACTTCAAATTTGAAGATGAATTTGTAAATATTCCTCAAACTATCGCACAGATAAGTAAGGAAGCTGGTGTGGAAAAATTCATTCATATCTCTCACCTGAATGCTAACATGAAGAGTCCTTCCAAATACCTCAGGAACAAAGTAAGTCTGGAATCCACGTAGATATATTTCCTGAGAACGTACTTTGTTTGGTGTGGGTTTCGTTTTTTCCCCCAACTGGGTCTGTTTGAAGGAAAGCAGTGTATGAATTTACTAAAGACTCTTTTCTGCTGCTGAGAAACGTTTGGGCTTTCTGTGAGACCTTTATCTTAGTGCAGCATCTTGAGGATCAAATGGCTTAGATATAAATAATATTAGATATAAGTAATTTTTGTGCTACTGATGGCATCATTTCTTTCACTTCTGTAGTCAAGGATGCCTTCTGTAATGAAAGGCTCCACTTCTGCTTGGTTCAGCATGGATCTAATGAATGTGTTTGTTTTAATTGATAGGCTGTTGGAGAGAATGTAGTGAGGGAAGAATTTCCAGATGCTGTAATTTTGAAGCCCTCTGAGATGTTTGGGAGAGAGGACCGATTCCTCAATCATTATGCAAGTACGTACTCTTGGAATTATAAACCCGCGTATGATTTGTGTAACTGCCTGTAGAGAACAGAGAGAAAATGGGATTTGCTTCTGAAAAGCAGACAGGTGTGTTTTTATCAGGATTGTGCTGGATACTAAATTCTCACCTCTTGATAGAATTCTTTCTCAATCTAGTTAGATGTTGCTCTTTTTTTTAATTTTTGTAATCATTTTATTTTGAGGGGACGGTGTGTACAGAGCCACTGCAAAGAAACATCAAATGCAGCCCTCCCACTGCTGTTAATATGAAAACTAAATGTGTCTTAAAAGAAATACTGCATCAGTTGGCTGGGAATTCTTCCCAATTCTATTTTTTTGTTTTAAAGCAAAGTCAATTTTCAGAGGAGATCCACACTCAGTTTGGTGTAAAATGTCTTGGTTATTCTGGTACTGAAAGGATTCCCAGATTTTCTCTTTTCTTCCTTCAGACATGCGCTGGTTTGGTGGTGTGCCTCTTATTGCTCTGGGCAAAAAAACAGTCAAGCAACCAGTCTATGTAAGTTTTCCATGAAATCCCCATCCCAAACCCTCAGTGGATGGATGTATTGGTCTGTAAACCACCTCTGAAAGAAGAGTGTGTGCATGTATTCCTGTTTTCTCTTGGTAACTGTTGGAATTTGTTCCTCACAGGTGGTTGATGTAGCAAAGGCAATTATTAATGCAAGTAAGAATCCTGATGCAAAAGGAAAAACATATGCCTTGGCTGGGTAGGTCACTTCTTCTGATTCTAATTAACTGTAGTACATCTTTTTTGGTGTCCTTTTTTTGGCATGCTGCACAGTACATTTAATTTCTCCATCCATGCACACAGTTGGAGCTGCAATAAATTCCACCTCCTTTTTGGGAGGAAATTGGCTCAAGCTCTTACTGTGAATACTCTGAAAATCCTAATCTGCTCCCCACTGCATTTCATGTGTTGTATGTGCACACAAAGAAATAGGCAGCTAGGGAAACACGCTAGACAGCATGGATTTGGGGAAAGTTCTGGTAAACTGTGTGGAAACCACCTGAAATTAGAATGGCTTAGAGGCAGTGAATCTACAGTTAGAGACTAGATTTACAGGTTTCACAGAGCACCTGATGGCTGCCCCACCCCTGGTAGTGCTCAAGGCCAGGTTGGATGGGGCTCTGAACAACCTGGGATAGTGGGAGGTGTCCCTGCCCATGGCAGGGGATTGGAATGAGATGATCTTTAAGATCCCTTCCAGCCCAAACCATTTGATGATTCTCTGATCTCTTGGTACTTTTCTGGAGAACATGTTAGTTGAAGGCTCAGTTTTCATGTGTGTAACCTCAGACCTTGGCATCTGCGAGATCCTGGGTTTACCAAGGATCACTCAGCAGTGTGCTCTTGTGGTGACCTCAAGCTTTTCAGAATGTTTTGGAGTGACAGCAAATTGCCTGGAAAGCCAAGGGAGATACCTGACATCTCAGTGTGAGCCATCTAGAGATCCTAAAATGCCAAGGCAGAATCTGAACAAGAAAGGAATGGGAATTCCCAGTGGTTTATGTTACTCTTAGGCAGGTGTATGGAAGACTGACTGCTTCATTCTGTCCATCTTGAGAGAAGGGGAATGCATTTTTTGGAGAATTCATCTTGCTTTTAAAAAGAACAAGGTAATCTTAATCAGGTAAAGGCAAGTGAATGGATTTCCCTGCAGCCAGTTCCTGCCAAAGGGATGTCTTGTTAATAAAGCGTCCTTAATTCTCCATTAGCTTTCTGGCTTCCAAATGTGCTTGAACAAACTCCTGTCACAGTGCTGGAAGTCTTGGGTTCAGAATTGGAGTTAGCATGGAAGGAGGCACAAAGCACACAGAGTACACTTCATCCAGTGTGGTTGTGGTTGATTAGCCTTGGCCAGCAGCCAAATGCCCACTGTTCTTTTCTGCTGCCACTTTTCCATGCTTTTCCCCAGCTCCAGGACGGGCCCTTCCACAAGTGCAGTCTTCCTGGATAAGCCTTCTCCCTGTGAGCTGAATTATTTGGGTTGAAGAAACGGGCTTTTTGTAGCCCTGGGGGTGGAGGGTTTAGAGGGTTTTTTTTTTTTCCTCTTGCTGCAAATATTGAAGTTTAGCTGGCTGAGGTGTGACGTTTGCTGCTTTCCCTTGCAGCCCTCACCGGTACCTCCTGTATGACATGGTCGAGTACATCTACGCTGTTTCCCACCACACCTTCATTCCCTACCCGCTGCCACGGCCTCTTTACCAGTAAGTGGGACCCTAGTTCACTGAGCTCTTGGCAGCACAGAAGCATAAATACCTGTTGCACGGCTTCTTTACTCTGCCCAGTTGTTATTTAACGTGGTGAGGTTGCAGCAGTTGCCTTTCCTGAGGTACTTGCTAGCCAGTTCCGAGCCTTCAGCTCAGGGACAGGCCTACATTTGATGGGCTGGTACATGAAATGAATGCTTGTAGTGAGCTTAACATAGCTGTTCATTCCAGAGTCATTTCTCCCTGACATCGAGGGGCAGGATGAGGGGACATAGCTTCAAGCTGCGCTAGGGGAGGCTCAGGTTGGGCATCAGGAAGAATTTCTTCATGGAAAGGGTGGTTGAACATTGGAATGGGCTGCCCAGGGAGGTGTTAAAGAAACAACTGGACATGGCACTCAGTGCTCTGGTCTGGTTGACAAGGTGGTGATCAGCAAGGATTGGACTTGATCATCCTGGAGGTCTTCTCCAACCTAAGTGACTCTGTGACTGAATGGCTTTGCTGAGCCAAGAAGTAGCGAAAGGTCCTCGTCCAATAAAACCAGGAGCAAACCAACTTATTTTTAATAATACCACAGGGAAAATACGTGTGTATGTTGCTTACTGCCGGCTGTGATTTTTGTGCACAATTTAAGGATCTGCTACTGAGGCTGGGCCTGATCCTTAGGGAATAATCACATCTTTTTGAAGAGCTACCCCAAACAGTAAATGCCATTTCAGAAGTTGCCCTCAGCACGATGGGGCTGTGTTATTATTTGGCATCCTGGTCCTCCTTATTTTTAGTACAATGCAAATTAATATGCTTAATCAGTCACCAGAGTTACAACCCTCCTGCCAGTAGGACTCAGTGCTGGATCCATGGAAGTGCTGATGGATAATGCTTAGAACATCCTAAACTGTAGTGGCTGTTCCTCCATTGGCTGCAAGAGGCACCAGGTTGTAACATAGCTCAGGTGACACAGAGCAGCTTGTTAAGAAGGTGCTGTGTGGGTGCTTCTGAGTTTTATTCACGTTTGCTGCCGTCCATGTTAATGCTTTTTCATTTATGGGCTAAACTAAGTAATAGTTCATATTTCTGAGAAAGGAATGCACCTAAAAGGCAGATGAGCCTGGTTGTGTTTATGTGCAGTAACTCAGTAACATCCTAATCTGCCAGGTGAGCACTTCAGCAAGAGGTCCTACCTGTTCAGTGAGAGATTCTGCTGTTGGTCTTGAGACACTGAGCAAGAGCTGTAGCATTATTTTCTGTTCCTGTCAGATTTCCTTTCTTTCAAGGGAAACTTCATTTCTGAAAACTGAAGATATCCCAATCCTCGCCCTTTTTATAGATTGCTCCAGATCCCACCAGCTTGTTTGTGTTCTGATAACTCATTGAGTTGTCAGCAAGTTTGTTTTCTCCTGGAGGCTTTGGATCCAACTTCATGACTAATTGGATTGCTGCCTACACTGGAAGGGAGCAGAGTTTGGATGAAAAGCAGGGACAAGACTAAGTCCTTTGGTGTGTGGGGAATTGGATGTGGGGTTTACTTTCCCCACCCACTAACACTCATTTTAACTTCTAGAGATCTGCTTCTCGCTTCCATCCAAAGTAAAATAATACAAGATCCAATAATTCAGGAACAGTTAATTACCAGAAACACAACTAAGAACTTGGTGACTGGCACATCTAGTGCTTTAATGAACTCAGAGCTTCCAAGAACAGCTTCAGAACAAGCTCTTGCTCGCTCTCTATTAACTCTGAAATAATTTTTACCAGATTTCTGTCTATCTGGATAATGACTGCACTTCTGCAACGTTTCTTCTGTTCACAGTTTAGTTGCAAGATTCTTTGAGATGAATCCATTTGAACCGTGGTTGTCACGGGACAAGGTAGATCGGGTAAGTGTGGAACCAGCCAAAAACTCCTATTGGGAAATGTTTCATTGTGTGCTTGTAACTCCCACTTGTAGTTTTGCATTCCCCAAAAACACATGAAATTGAAAACAGCCAAAAGTAAAGGTTGGATGAGCAAAATGAGGGGGGCAGTGCTCCCCACTCCTGGTCCCTTTATGTACCTCTAGATGCACTAAAATCTCTTCCATCATCCAGGGAATGGTGTTTTGAACAGCTGAAGTTGAACTGACACCCTGCTCACATTCCAAAATCCCATTTAACATTCAAGGGCATTTCTTGGGACAATGCTGTCGCTTCATGTTTATTCCTGACTTCTCAGAGTGTTTCATTGGGGGTGGAGAAATAAGTTGCAAAAAAACAACTGCAAGCAAGGAAGAAGTAGGAATTGCAAGTATTAGTGTCAAATTTTGGGATATGTGTAGGCTAGCAAAGACAGTCATGCACATTCCCTAAACTTTCTGCTTTCTGAATTACGGAGTGACTCTCCCAGCTGTTTTGCAGCACTGGAATATCCGTGTATTTTGTTGTAACACAGTATCAGTAGCCTACTTGATTGTCTCCCAGGATATAAGTGTAACATCTCCAAAAATCTTTCTTGGAGCTGCCTTTGTATGGAGTTACATTTCATAAAATAAGCCTGCACCAAATCACTAAAACTGCTGCAAGTCAGCTGTAGCATGGGTAGTGTAGGAGGGGGTTTCTCCATGTCACTTCTGGATCTAAATGTTCATCTTTCTCAGCTTTTCTTCTAGACTTAATAATCTATGCAATATTAGATGTGTTTGACTTAAAAGACCTTTCAAGGAATACCAGCATAAGAGAAATCTCTTTTCTAGGATTAAGTTATATGGGTTGCATATACGGTAATAGAATTAACTATTTGTCCTGTACAGAACCATGTTCTAAACCATAAACAGAGCAAAACAATCTACCAGAGGTGATAATTCAACACACATTTTCTTGACAAATCAGAACATCCATAATTGGAGTTCAGGTATACCCTTGGAGTTCTGCTTAATTTTGTGTTGTGATGCTCCCTGATGTATGGAGAGAAAAGGAAGGCACTTCCTGTGTGGTATTTATTCCTGAATTAAAGCCTGAAGGACTTTTTGCTGGATGCCGAATACCTGAACCTCCTGTTGAAGGTCTTGGTACACAAGACCTTGTGTAATTATGCCACAGTTCTGTTTGTATCTTCCTTCCTCCTCTACTTCTTTTGGCAGCAGAATGATTGCATTGGGTGTAAAGCTGTTAATTTCAAGTGAATTATCTTTTTTTTTTTTTTTTCCTTACCCTCCCAATTCTTGTTGAAGTTTCACACAACAGACATGACATTTCCTGACCTTCCTGGTTTTGAAGAGCTGGGGATTGAACCAACCCCCCTGGAACAAAAAGCCATCGAAGTCCTGCGCCGTCACCGCAGGTTCCGCTGGTTGGATGCTGAGCTGGAAGAAGCAAAGCCGAAAACACAGCCCGTGTAACAGCTGGCAAGGGAGATATTTAAAGCTTCTGAAACTGCCTTTGGATGACCCAACTTATTTGGAAAACTGTGTACATACTGAGTAAAATGTATTAATCATGTAAACTATTTCACCAGTGTTGTCTTTTCAGTTAAGGGGGGACTGTCACTTCAGATTTTCTCTCTGCCACAAAAGCAAATAACGTGTTGCTTAGCTGATGAGCACTGTAATGTTTTGAAGGTTGGGACTAGAGGGAATGTGCCTTAACACTTGTCCCCTTCTCCCTTGGCTCTCAAAGCAAATGTATCACTGAGCTGTGTATGCTCAAACACTTTTGAGAGTGTTGCAGTTCGGGACTAGGTTGCCCAGAACATGGCCTTTCCAGTTGGGGTTGTGGGAATGCCACTTATTCAAACACTGAGATCACAGACAAAGCCCTGGTTTTAAGTTTTTGACTCTCCTGAACTTGGTTTTCTGTGCTGAGCACAGGTCTTAAAGAAAGTACCAGCCTCCTTTCAGGGAGTCATAGAGAGCCACAAGGTCACTGAGCCTCCTTTTCTCCAGGTTAAACACCCCCCACTTCTTCAGGTGATTGTCAGAGAGGAGAATCTCTCACTCTTTCTGTGTTGCCAAGGTACTGTGAAACTCCTGGGCAAAGTGTTTCTCAAATTTCAACAGCTTCCACATGTTGTTGCTCCCCCTCAAAACTGCTGCTCCTAATGTTTACTATGTGAGAAAGAGGTGGGTTCTTGTGACAGTGTGAGTTTTTTGATCCTGCCTTTGAAGGAAGTATTAAATTTGGCTCTCATGGATTGTTTATTTTGCTTTTGATAACATAAGTTCAGTGCTTATTTTCTGCCAGTTCAAAAGCTAGGGCAAACTGAAAGTAAAGTGCATATTTTTGTAATTTGAGCCTCAGCTTTTATTATTTTTGACTTCCAGCTTTTCTCTATCAGACCCTAACTCTGTAGTCTCATTAGCACTCATTTGCTGTGTGGCCCTGATCTTGATTTACTGCATGTTGCTCACATCCTGCTGTGAAAGCCCTCGTGTTCACAAGAGTACAGAGAGATGCAATTATCACGTAGCCCTGCATGGCTAACGAGCAATTTCCATTTTTGAGATGGCAAAGTGCTGCAGGAAAAGCTGGCAAAGGCAGTACTGGAATGTGAGGTGCCAGTCCTGGAGATGTTTTTCATGGTGCAGTGATTTCTGTTCCCCTCTCCCCCGACTCAAAGCACAGCTTTTCCAGTTGCACTCCTGAGCTCTCCTGCAGGATCTTAATTCAGACAGCCATTAGAGAGTGGGAAAGGGGTGAATATCCATGAGAAATTTACTTGAAGCAGCTGTTTCACATCAGGAATAGGGGTAAAGTGGAGTGTCACACCACAGTACTTTGCCTTACACAGCACTTCCCACCAGGCAGAAATGGCACTGATTTCC
This sequence comes from Donacobius atricapilla, assembly GCA_013397315.1. Lineage (NCBI taxonomy): Eukaryota > Metazoa > Chordata > Aves > Passeriformes > Mimidae > Donacobius > Donacobius atricapilla. The sequence continues at coordinate 119,007 of WBMY01010273.1, read as the reverse complement.
CCTTGGTTACCTTTCTGAAGGAATTCCCTTATTTTCTAATACAGCCCTGAGTACAGAATTGCTGTAATCCATAGAATTGCTAAAGTTGGAAAAGACCTCCCAAGATTGTAGAGTCCAGTCTTCAGTTACCACCTTGACCATTAGACCAGAGCACTGAGTGCTATATCCTGTGGTTTCTTGAACACCTCCACAGTGTCCCTGAGCAGCCCCTTCCAGTGCCTGACCACCCATTCCACAAAGAAATTCTTACTGATGTCCAACCTGAACCTCATTTGGCACAGCTTGAGGCTGTTTCCTATTGTTCCATCTCTTCTTACCTGGGAGCAGAGCCTGACCCCCACCTGGCTGCACCCTCCTGTCAGGGAGTTGTGGAGATCCAGAAGGTCTCCCCTGAGCCTTCTTTTCTCCAGGATGAGAAAAGCTTGAAGGTTTCTCCAGTTGCTTAGAGGGCAGATTTTGGTGACTGAGAGGAGCATTCATGCTGGCAGTAATTACTCTGTAGTTACCTCTCTCCCCCTGATGTCATTTCTTTTCTCTCTGCCCTAAGAAATGCACATGGATATGATTCTATGAAATGAGATCAGAGGACTGTTGCATTTAAAGTAATCCAAATAGTGAGTAATTATTGAGAATATTATTGCAACTTCTTTGAGGCAGGGGAGTAGAAGGTGAAGGGCACTGACAAAAGAGCAAAGGGAAGCTGGTGGCAGGACTGGGAACAGTGATGGTGTGCTGCTATAGGGCTTCTTTCCTGGGACTTACTCCCCAAACGCCATTCCACCTTGGGAAAGCTTAACATCAGTTGGGCATCTTGCAAACTACAGAATTGGAAATTGCCTTTCTCATCGTCACTAGGGAACGTCAGTCATTCTGTTGTCGAGATTCTGGTTTGGAACAGGATATGGAATCCACAGCTGGAGAAACATCTATAGCAACATGTGGAGATTGCTTTACCCTTAGAGCTACAAACCTGGCTTGCACTGAATCGCCAGTAGTCGGAGCTGCTGCTCACGAAATCCTGATCCCTGTTTAACATCCGCCTCTTCCGGAACCTCCTTGCCCAACATTCATCCTCCAGGCTGATCCAACTGATTAAAAAGCCATGAAATACCTCTCCCTTCAAAGTTTGATGTATATACACATCCAAAGGGTTGTGGTTAACAGCTCACTGTCCTGATGGACATCGGGGACAAGTGGTGTCCCTCAGGAGTTCATACTGAGACCTCTGTTATTTAATTCCTTTTTTAATGGTGTAGTCAAAAGGATCGAGTGCACCCTCATTAAGTTTACAGTTGACACTAAAGCAGAGTTGTCACACGTGAAGGACAAGATTCCATCCAGAGGGACCTGGCAGAGGTTGTCCAGAGCAGCTGTGGCTGCCCCTGGAAGTGTCCAAGGCCAGGCTGGATGGGGCTCTGAGCAACCTGGGCTGGTGGGAGGTGTCCCTGTCCATGGCAGGGAGTTGGAATGAGATGATCTTTAGCCTTCCAACCCCATTCTGTGATTCTGTGATTTTGGCAATACAGGTGCATGTTCCTTGCTCTAAAACCATTGAGTTCACTTGTCTCAAGATTATCCCTGAACCTTACTATTGCAAACCTCCTCTACATGGAGGAGATGCCTCTTAGCTTCTGGTCCCTGGTCAAAGCAGACTGTACCAAGAAACAAGCCCGGTTCTGCCAGAGGAGCACCTCAGGTGCTGTAAGGGATTTATCCAGCTGCCTGCACCTGAGGAGCCTTTCAAGTATGCTCAGGTGTGGCTGGAGGGAGGACTGTGGGCAAAGGTGACAACAAACTGCTCAAGCAGCCCTAGGTGGGGGTGAGGGAGGCAGGTGCGTGGTAAGGGGTCAGTTTGGCTCTGGCAGGGGTGCTTGTGGGAGCCCTGTTGATCTGCTCATGGAGCTGCTGCTTCCCTTCAGGCAGCAGAGCCTGTGATAAATCACTCTGCCTTTTTGCTCTCTGAAGTATTTTTTGTGGGCTTTACAGATTCAAGAATGGATGGTTTTGCAAGCTGGGGCTTCAGTCAGCAGCTGAAGAATTCTCCCCTGGGGACACCTGATTTCTTCTGGGTTTGTGCGTTGTGGTTGGTTTCTCAGGGCTATAATGGCATCAGTGCCTCATTTTGTCCCTTTTGAGATGTTTGTGTTGTCTCTCTGCCATGGAATTAACTGGTGTGGAATGCTTAAATTTGTGTTCTAGTCTTTCTAGAAGTGGGTAAAGTGCAGGTTTTGTTCTCTGTGAATTTGTCCCCTGTCTTTGGCCAGCAGGACTTACTGAGGGAAGGGTGGAAAACAGGAGCACATATGTGTTCTGTAGGTATAATTTCCTTAGGAAGCTCACCTCTAGCTAATGTTGCTGTTAATTAAAATGAAGCTGGTGCTGCCACTGCATTTTTTTGAGCCTCTCAAGGTTGAGGGCAGCCTGGGCAAAGCAGAGGTTGTGTCCCAAGAATGTGTCAGAGCAGTAATTTAATAACACAATTGAGTAGAAATGAAAACAAAAGATGTTCACCTGTTTCTAGTTTTGCTAGCATTTTTCTTACCTGTTTCTCCCACATACATCCCATGGTTTATACCCTTAAGTTGGGCTTGGGTAGGAAAGAAAGAGCCACTCATTTTTCCATGTTTGATGCTCCCCAGACCACCTTATTACTTTCTTTTTGCTGCCTTTCGAGTTTTCCCACCCTGCACTTTGGTGCATTTTTGAATCTTTAACACAAGAAGAATAACCTCTCACATCCTTGTGTTTTCTTGAAACAAGAAAAATCTAGTGATACAGCATAAATTCAAGAACAAACCCCTTCCCCATTAATTTACTTTTATTGTAAATATTTGAAATTTTTCATGCTAGTCTTCAAAAACTGGCTTAAGTCTATTTGAAATTCCTAATCTGACTGACCCAGGCCACTGACTTCATTTTAGAACTACAGATTCATCATCCCTGGGAAGTTAGTCCCAATGCTTGATAACCCTTTCTGTGAAGAAATTCTTGCTGAAAAGGAGAAAATTCAGAAATGCAGAGGAAACTCTTCCCTTCTTTTCTGTGTGCTCAAGCTTGCTTGGCTTTACTGCATGTGCAGCAGGAACCCACCCTGAGAGGAAGAATTTGAAAAGGAAGAAAAGGTTTTATTCTGTAGTGTCTGGTGGAATGGAAAGAAGAGCTGGTCTGGAGACAGGAGCTATTTAAGGGACAATTAATTGCCAGGCTCTTTAAGAGGAAACTAAATCAGAGAACAGATAGAATAATCTAATCTGTCACTGGGGGATTTGATTAGTTTTGATCAAACTTTGTGTGGTGAAACTGTGATAATCAATAATAAGATAATAATAATAAACCCCACTGCTTTCATTCGCATCTTTTTTTGCTTGACTTCTCCAAAGTCAGAAGATAAATTTAGATTTACCTTTTCATTTTCCTCTCTCTTTGTGAAATGGTAGCCCTGCTGAGACCTCAAGTGTGCTTGTTATCAGCAGGGTATAGAGCCCTGTTTGCATCAAGTGTGTTCTAGTCAGGATCAGTTGGCAACGCTGAGCCAAATTATTATTTAAATTTCATCTGTCTCATGTCAAAAGCAAGAGAGGAAAACCTGTAGTTTTCAGAAAATTAGATGATTTATTATTGATTTCATCTGTTTTGTCACTATTCCTATCTATATCACAGCACAAGTTTTCCATTCCCATATAAAGTACAGATAAGTCCCTTCCTTCTCTGGTTTAATTTTTTTTTTTTTCTTATTTAGTTGATGTTCCTGGGCTTGTTGATGCTGTTTAACCTGCTGGATATCTCTCTTCCTGTACCCATTTTCCAGTGCAGTGCATTTTGCATTAATTTTCTGGTACACAACCTGAGTTTTTTTTTAAATATTCAGCAGACTGGAAGGCTTTTCCTTTGTGCTGAGATCCAGGTGAAGTGAGGACATCCACCAGCTTGGCAATTAATTACCAGCACTGAGAGGGCTAAAGGGCAGAGCTGCTCATGGTCAGCCACCCAAAAGCCCTCAGAAAACTATGCAAGACCAAGACTGCCAATGACAGGGAGGGTCCATCAATCCCACAGGGCAGAGCAGGGTCATATCCCATCCTCTGTGCCTGGAATCTGGGGCTTTGCATGCAGCTTCCTGCTTGAAACCAAGCACTGACAGTACCTGGGTGTTCAGATCAACTTTCTTTAGCAAATGTGATTTTAGCAATGGTTTTCTACTTCCCTGACACCAGCAGATTCTGTCTTCAGTTATCAGTCATGGCTGTAATCTCAGATTAGATTTCAAACCACATTTTCCTCATTTTTGGGAGGCTTGGCGTCACTTTGGAGTGTGTTTTTCCATCTGTTCACTGTGAATCTACTTGGAGTCCCTAGTTCTCCCAGACAAAGCAAAATGGTACCTGGCAGTGTGTGTTTGCCTGCAGAATTCCCCAGAAATGTGCCATCTGTTTCCAAGTGCTCAAAGCAAAAACGGGAATGGCAGCAGCTCTGAAGCTGAAAGCACACCTTACTTGAGCCCTGCTGTGGTGGGCACACAGCTCTGAATTCAGCTCTGAAGTCAGTGCTGGCTTCTAATTCCATTTGTATTCCTGTTGCAGTGGTTCAGAGGAGATTTCCAAATGTAGGTCAGTTCTGTGTGGATTATTTAACAGGAATTCTCGCTGGAAGTGTTATTTATGAAAGTGTCAGGACTCAAATCTGGCAGCTCCATGGTGCAATGGCACACATCTTCCAGCTCATACTTCTGTGGGAAGGAGAGTTTGATAAAGGGGAAATTCTTGTTGTACACAGGCAGTTTGAGGAGGTATTATCAGTTTGCTGTAATTCAAGGAATAGTGATGCTGTGCTAGAGCTCTACTCTGACAGCCACATCCAAAAAAGGCTGAGACAAGTATTTGCAAACCTTCATGAGCAACTCCATAGCATTGCCTAAGCTTGTTTTTGCACCTTCCTTAGACTTTGTATTTGTGTTTCTGCTGGGTTTTTTTTTGTTGGAGAGGTGCAGGTGCCGTTAGTGTGGACGAACTGAGCCTGGCTCCTTCATCCTGCCTTACAAATGCTCCCTAATGTGTTCAGCTCAGTCTGCATCGAGTTTTGTGTCTCTGGGACTGGCATGCAAGTCAGTTGGTTTAAGTAATAGCACACTGTGCTGCAATCTGCTGCATAATTATACACTTAATTAGATTCACAGTTTGCTACCTATGTCACACTGTGACAGGGCTTGCTGCTCTTTAGGGAGGGAAAAAACCCTTGTCTGCTTATAGCTTAGAAAAACATCATAACAGTTGATTTTCTCCCTGAAGGTTTGAGTTCCTCTTAGAAGAACCTGCAGAACAGACTAAAATTCAAGTAATTACTGTTTATTAAATGTTGGTGGTGAACACCCTCCCAGTAAAAACAGGCCTTTGGGCTTGCCAGGGAAAGGCCTGAGAACAAGATGATGATGGCAAACACTTAGAGCTATGGGATAAACAGAGAGGAAATCTCAGTGTGTGAGTTCTGAGGGACCTGTGATTGTGAGGTCTTACATGGCCGTCATAGGATGGTTTGGGTTGGGAGGAACTTTAAAGCTCATCTTGTTCCATGCCCCTGCCATGGACAGGGACACCTTCCATTATCCAAGGTTGCTTCAAGCCCCATCCAACCTGGCCTTGGACACTTCCAGGGATGGGGCAGCCACAGCTTCTCTGGGAAACCTGTGCTAGGGCCTCCTTACAGGGAACAATTTCTCCCCAACATCCAATCTAACCCTATTCTCTGCCAGTATGAAGCCATTGCCCCTTGTCCTATCACTCCAGGCCCTTGTCAAGAGTCTCTCTCCATCTTTCCTGTGGGCTCCCTTCAGATGCTGGAAGGCCACAGTGAGGTCAATATCTCATGAGGTGAAACACCTTCACACAGGGCAAGCATGCTCTTACTTGTTCTACAAAATATCTCTCTTCAAAGTATCTTCCTTATACATGTTAAACCTGCCTTAAAACTCTCTGTGATGGGCACTGTTTGTGTGTGTCAGCAAACACAAAATAGCCTTAATTTACCATTATTCATTTAAAACAATAGATGTCTTGCAATGGAGGTATCCATGGGGCTCTGAGCAACCTGGTCTAGTGGAAGGTGTCCCTGCCCATGGCAGTGGGATTGGAACTGGATGATCTTTCAACCCTTCCAACCCAAACAATTCCATGATTCTATAATTATGTCATTTGATCCTTCACAGAAAAATCCTTCCATCCTTCTCTGTGAAATGAGATGAAAAAATGGGCATAAAAAAGTTATTTCTCATCCTGTTCATCCTCTTGCTTTCAAGATAGAAACCTTAGAAGTATCTGACTGACTGAAGCCTTCACAGATGGGCTGTTTCCTTAAGCATGACACTGCAGCAGTGCAGTATTTCAGGGACTGTGTCAGATTGTCCATGCTTTTAAATGTTCAGAAACATAAGCCAATGTCTCCCCCAGTAAGGGGGGAGTCCTGCACAACATCTTGCTGGTGCAATTATGGCAGATTGTATTTGTACAGACTCTGCTAAGCTACTGTAAAGTTGATTATTGTGCATTTCACTGAGCAATATCAGGATTTAGGAGCCTATGCTGTTAATTAGGGACGTGGTTGTCCCTCTGTGTGTCCCTCAGCACTGGTGAGGCCACACCCCAAGTGCTGTGCCCACTTTTGGTCCCCCACTTCAAGTAAGGTCCCTTGTGTTCACACCGTCCCAGCCTCTTTGCTTGATAACCCCATCCACCATTTCTTCACCAAACTGCTGGTCACTCCCTCCTTCATCATTTTTAGTTAAAAACTCTCCTCATCAGGTTGGACAGTTTTCTGTCTTGCCTTTTTTAACTCTGGTGATTTTATGGCCTCAAAAGGATTACTAGGAACAGGAAAGATCCAGTGAACTTTGACCAAAAAATATAATATAAATAACAATAAGGCCTGTGCAAGTTTTTCATACCGGTGATCCGTAGCAGTTTCCCAAAATGCTGTTTAGGGTAATTTCTCATGCATGCACAGAGCTCACAGCCCATAAATCCTGCAGTGGAAGGACCACTCAAGCTCTGTGCCAAAAAAGGGCTCCTTTGCCCCTACTTGTGGAAGGCTGTTCCAGAACTTCATAGTTCTGCTCCTTAGAAACTTCTCCCCAATTTTCAACCCACATCTTTCCTCAGGGAGTGTAGATAAACAAGTCCATATATTCTTTTTAAGCCAGGATTGTCTCTTAGCTTAGAAATTTCTCTCCTTTGTATTTTTCCCTCCTGGGAACCCAAAGAAGCAATTAACTTCAACGTCTGAGGCATTTTCAACTTCATTTTCTTAGGCAAGATAAAGTAAGAATTTTTTGTTCTTAAGTTCTTTTCATTCAAAGGATTTTCTTGACGGCCTTCATAGTCTTGTCCTATTGATCTCTTGTAGTCATCCTGTAATCAAGCAGTAAATGGAGCCTGCATTCTTTTTCAGTCTGAACACAAAACAGAAGAGAAATTCTGATCGATCTCTGAATAGACACTGTTTGCTTGACTTATTTCATGTAATTTCTATAATTATAATCCTTTAGTTCACCCAATTGTTTTGATTTGTTTCTCAGCCTTTCTAAAAAGCCTGATTTAACAAACTGATGATATGGATCTTCATTGTCATGGCTGTATAAGTGTCATTTTAGAAGTGATATGTGGAATAGAAACTATCAACTATTTTTGGCAATAAGAATGAAAAACCAAGCAAACCACAAAGCAACCAGATCTCCTTGTCCTCTCCACTTAAAGAATAGATGTTTTATGCAAGACACTGCCTGTGGAAAACAAAACAAAACAAAAACCCCCTGAAAACATGTCACTGCTTTAGAATAAAAAGGGCAGGAAAAAGTTTGTCTCCATTTGAAGTGGGAATATTGGGTGGTCCTCAGCCTTGAAAATAAGGTTATAGGGACAGGGAGGTTAAGGGAATGTACAAATTGACATCTACCTGAACCAGTTTGGGGGTTTAAGGAGAGTGTGTTTCAAGGTTGAAGTGCCTCTGGAGTCCACAGGCAAGGACATTTCATTTTATTGTCAATAGGACTGAGAAATTTTTAGAAGGAATTATTGATTTTTTGCAAATTTGCTTCCACCCAATCTCGAGGCTTGAACTCCTCTGGCTCCTGCAGAGCATGGCTCTAGAGCAAACTTTGTGGCTTATGTCCAGAGGAAAGGCAGGGGGTTTCCTGATTCCTTTCTCCACATCAGGAGCCCGGGGGGGTTTTGGATGAGGAAAACCTGCGCTGTTCTTGAACATGAGGCACTTCGGAGCTGCGTGAGGCTCAGGACTGTGTGAAAAGCTGCTGCTCTCAGTTGGATGCAGCACAGCTGAATGAGCAGCTTCAAGCCAGCTTGAAAACATGCAAAAAGAAGGTAAATGCATTCCTTAGCATGGAGCCACCAGAGTGGGGACTCGTACCAGCCAAGTGGGGGAGTCCCCGGTTGCCAAAACAGATACGAAAGTTTGGAGGTCACTGCAAGTTTAGGTGAATGCAAGGCAGTGGTTCAACCAGGTTACTTCAGTGTAAGTGCAGTAAACATAAAGCCAAACACTGAAATATTTGCAAGACTTTAGGAAATATTCAGAAAACAAAGGCCTTGCTGCTTTGTGTCTCTGGCAGCATTGCCTAAATTCCTGCATAACCTGGAGGTCTGTCTCTTTCTTCCTAGAAGGGTTCCCTTGTGTTCCCAACACCTCTGAAATTGATTTTATCATCTCTATGAAACCATAGAAATTAAAACCCTCTCAAAAGGTGAGACGTTCATTTTGAAGAATTAAGGATTTTAGGAAAGTTAAGATTATAGTTCAAGTAGATGTTACTGAGTTAGCTGAAGTAGATAGATAAGCTTTGTTGGTAGTTAACAGAAGCCAGATCTTAGGTAAGCTATCCCAGATCTAGTAACTCATTGCTTGTCAATTTTATGTTTGTGTATCTGTGCTTGCAACAAAAACCAGAATGTGATAAATAGATCTCAGGAACACAAAACAATAGTCAGTTTTTCCCATGCTGAGAAACAGATCGAATACAGGAAACTGTAAATTCTACCAAGGATTCGTTTGTCATGTATGCACTGAAAAGGTAGAAAGGTCAAAACGAGGAAGACTTATTTTACTTCCTCTTTTAAAGTGACCCCTCCCCAGAAAGGACCACCGACTCATTTCAGGGAACAAACCACGCATGTTCAATAGTCTTTTTGCCAATTAGCATATGAAGCAGAGAAGAGGAAGTGACAGGGGTATGAATATGCATTTATATTTTGTGTATTCAACACCTTTGTAAATAAAAGGCTTTCTAATCACCTGTGATCTCTGCAGTGCACATTAGGGAGCTATCCCATGTGCTGCCCGGTGTCATAATAAACATACACTTTCTAACCCTAAACTGTTAGAGAGTCTTTGTCCTTCACAGTTGGATAGCGATATTAGATCGATATTCATATTTTAATAATTCAAAGGCATATTTTTCAACGGCCTATCGTATCTTTGGCTGAAGATTTGGTAGCAGAACAGTTCTTAGTGTCTTTTACAGCAGCATCCAGATCAAGTTCTTGCTGGGGTTTGACCCATCCAATTTTCTCCCTGCAGATCCCTACCATGTCCTTGTAGTCCTCTGGCACAGCTGCCCCTTCTTCCAAAGGTGATGAACAACCTTTTTTTTTTGTTCTGAGTTCTAGCTAAATTTCTCTGTTCATCCAGGCTGGTCTCCTTCCCCAGCATCCCAACTTTTGGCCCATGGGGATGTTCCTGCACCTGTAGGATTTTGTTCATGGAGAATTTCCAGCCTTCCTGGTCTTCTTTGCCCTTCAGCACTGCCTCCCTAGGGACTCTGTCATCCCAAACAGACCAAAGTTTGACCTCTGGAAATCCAGGGTGGAAATTCTGCTGGCCCCCCTCCTTGCTTCTCAGAGAATCAAAACCTCATGGCTCTGTCCAAAACAGCCTCCAATGCCCACATCTCCCACCAGCCCTTCTCTGGGTACCTTCCCTTGTCAGCTCCCTCCCAGTTGTGTCAGGAAATTCTCTTCCAGGAACCTCCTGTCCCGTTTACCCTCTGCAGCATTGTATTTCCAGCAGAAACATGGTAAATTGAAGTCCCCCACCAGAAGATGATGTTAAGAGGTAGTCAGCAAATGAAATTACATGTGGACATTCACTTTCTTTCTTAGGGATTGTGATCAGGGAGTTTTGATTATTTTGGGGTTTAAAACACTTTTAATCTGCAAACCCCAGTGTGCTGTCTTGAGGCAGAAACTTATTTTGGACACCTGGAGGAGGAGAGGGTCTCAAGGTAGGTTTGAAATTAGAGAAGATATTACTAATTTTGGACTTCTGTCCAGGCTTGCAGCTGTGCACAGCTCTAGTCTAGATATAATTGTGTGGGAATTAAAAAGTTCTGATTTCAGGTCTGTGGTGAGGACTCCTGTATCTTCTCTGATGTGATGCAAGGAAAAAGGTTTTCATCGTGAGAGTTGTTCACTGCTGGTAAAGCTCCAAGAGACAGTGAAATCTTCATCCTTGGAGAGTCTCAAAACTAGGTAATTTTTCATTAAGTCATATCAAGAATGACTTTGCTTGGCAGGGACCTTAAAGATTGTCCAAGCTGTGGTTATTGTGTTTGATCACTGGGAAACCAAGGAACTGGGAACCAAACAGTGGCCTCTCCATCTCTGTGTGTGGATGGTATGCATCTAAAGATGTTACCAGTCTCAACAAAGTCTGAAGATATCTCTAGATCACAATTTAGACAGCTTTGGGACCTGCCTTTGGGATACAGGGAGCTGAATTTCACCCAGGAGATGGAGTTCCTGTGCCTGCTGTGCCATCATGAAGCGAGGATAAGCACTGCGCTTTGAAAGGGCTCTTCAGCAAGAGGAAAGGAAAACTAGATTTAATGGAGAGGAGGAGCTGATCTCTCACCCTCTTTAATTTAAGAGATATTCCTTTCTGTTTGTGTTTCTTTTTAATCACTTTAAACCACCCTGGGACAGCTCTGCCTCAGCCACTGCTAGTCTTGAGATTTGTGAGGGATGAGCTGCGAATTAGGAGTGCTCAGTGTTGATGTGCTTTCTCATCCAGGAGGTTTAAGGCACCTGGCTGAACTTCCGGACAAAACTCCTCCTTTCCAGCATGATGGCTTACTGTAGATCCTGAAGAGAGGTGCTCAATCAAGAAATAACACATGAGCTTCAGAATTCACTGATGGAAGGGCTGATTTCTTTGTTTTCTTTTTCCATGCAAAAGTGCCCTTTCCTCCCAATTTTCCATGAAGCTTGTAATTGTTTTTTTATTCCTTATTCAACTTTTCCATATCTCATTTGAACCATTTTAAAATAAAGTGGGGTTTCCTCTCTCTCCCCTCTTGAATAACCCTGTAGATGAAAAACTAAACATATTACTACAGAAAAATTAAATTTCCAAGTGATATCCTGTTTTTCAGGAGTCATTCCCACAGATTTGACATCAATATCTGCCTGTGTGAGGGGGATTTCACCTGATCTTTCCCCTGTGGGCAAGGTCTTCCCAAAGTCTTAGGTCTTTACAGTTGGAGAAATGCGACTCCACCTGCTCCTTGTAAATAGTTTTTAAAAATGATGGAGGAAAGCTGCATAATTCATCAGAGAAGAGTTCTGTTTTCTAAATAGTTGAGCTGCATCTCTTCCCACTTCCTACTTCTGTCTATATTCACCCCCTGATTAAAGCCAGGAACATGCAATGAGCTAGGCAGGCAGGGATTTAGCCCCAAATGTGTCTCCCTCGCTTTCCAAAATGTTAACAGAGCACTTACACAAGCTCCTGGCAGGCTTAAACTGTGGCCACCCTGTAGGAAGAGCCTTTGCTGAATTTCTCAGACACAGATCAAGGTGCAGGCTTTGTGCTGCTTCCCCTGCTCAGCAACCTTTGTGTAACCACTGCAAACCCCACATTTTCTTAAGGAATGTGTGTGCAAACACCCGGGGCACACATCAGGAGACACCTGAGCACTGGAGCTGATCACATCTTATTTCCTACACAGCCATTCAAGGATGAATTGTGTAAGGATTCTTCTCTGTTAATTGTTGAGGGTTTTTTTTTTTTTCCTTTGGAATGGGAATTTCTAGGCTCTCTCTTCTCTGTGGAAACCTGCTATAGCAGAAATTTATGTCTTTCTGTTACATTTAGTTGAAATCAGGCAGTGATGGCACTGCTAGAGAGACAAGGGCAGCTGCTTGGGCAGAGAGAAATCAGGTGGCACTTGAGTAAAGAGCAGTTCTTGGACACTTTTAGCAGAGGTCCTGCTCCGAGGCCGTGTTTTATGGCCTGTTTATAGATGTGCTGGTGTGTGAGCTGCCAGGGAATGAGCCAGTGAGGATTTCTAAGGCTGATTTGATTCATGTGCAGCTGATAGGGGCTTAGAGGCTTGTGTCCTCTGGGGAAGCATCAGTGCTCCTGGGGAGTCATTTTCATCTTGCAGATAGGAAAAGTTGTGAGAGCTTGGCTGTCGGTGGTTGGTGCCTCAAGATTCTTCGACAAGGGGTAACTTCATACACACTCCTATTGGGTTCGGGAAATTGCTCTAAAAATGTTACCGTAAACAGGCTTAATTATTGTAAAATAACAGTTTATACTGACATAAACCAAGCCTTCCACGGGCAGGGACACCTTCCACTATCCCGGCTTGCTCAGAGCCCCGTCCAGCCTGGCCTTGGACACTGCCAGGGATGGGGCAGCCACAGCTGTTCTGGGCATCCTGTGCCAGGGCCTCACCACCCTCACAGGGAACAATTTCTTCCTGATATCTGAATTTCCTTTCAGTGTGAAGCCACTCCGTTTTCTCCTGTCACTACATGCTCTTGTAAATAGTCTCTCTCTCCTTAGTAGATTATTATCAAAATAGTAAAAAGTTGAGGAATAGATACTTGGATAACAGATAATGTGTTTGAACTGGATTCTTCTTCTCCACCCTCAGTAATAAATCCAGCTCCTTGGATTTACCTCTTGATGAAAGTATGAGTCTGCAAATATTCACTTGTATACATCTTCCAGGTGAGAAGAGCTGCATTTGTAGGTGGAGTAAAATTTCATAATGAAGCTCTTATAGAGTTTTGGTCTTAAAGTTCATTTAAGGTTGGCAACTGGTACAAAAATGTTGGCCTGGCCTTGGGATCAAAGTTTTTTTTTAATACAACTGGTGGGAGCAAAACTGTTTATGCACTTCTCATCAGCAAACAAGTTTCAAAATAAGAATATGACAGAGCTCAGTTGCGTGGGATTTGAATGTGAGTGACTGGCTGGGGCTGGAAAAATCTCTGGCAGTGTTTGTACAGCATAATATAGCTTGGATGTTGCCTTTGGGAAATGTTTTAATGGGGACTTGAGGTATCCACTCACTTTATTTTTGCATAGAATAGTCCATCTGACATGTCTAATGATGATGGGTGAGAGACTTTATCTAATTTTTCCTGTATTAAACCTAGGAACTAATTCATATGCTTTCTCTAGTTAGATACAATTATCACATTAAAAAAAAATGAGAAAGAGCAAAGTCATCCATGTGAAGATCAGGGTATAAATGCAGATTTTTCTTTTGCAGTAAAAAAATCTAAATCATGTCTTCCCAGCCTGAAAACTCAGTGTTTGCACATGAAATTGCAGAGAGGAGGATATTTACTTTACCTGATCCCTTTGGTTCCCTACTTAAAGAGTGAAGAGCTTTGATCTGAAGTTAATAAAAGAGAAGCATAATCTGCATAAAGCAGATGTACCTGGGAGATTTTTCAAATAGCTTTTCAAAAAATATTTTGGTTTTCATTGAGGGCTAGGAAGTCGGGCCAGAAAAAAAGAAGAGACCTTTTTTCAAGCTGAGGTGCACAGCCATTTTTCTGTCTGACTCTTTAACAGAGACGACGTGAGGAGGTACCAGTCCTTTGACTCCTGAGCTGATCCTTGTCCATGCAGATTTAATTCCCCATCTTCCTGTTGGGAAATTCATGAGGTAGAGAATAGGATTTTTACGATTGGGATGATAACTGGAGTGGCTGCAGTTTTCAGAGGTCTGTTCAATATGAGTTTTATTTGCACTTCTGTATGACCAGTGAGTTGCCAGAGTTCTGCTGAGGAGCTTTTGAAAAATCATGGAAGTGTTGGCTGGAGAGCACCTCTGGGAATCCTCCTGCAAGGGCAAGTTGCCACCAGGTCACATCAGCCATGGGTTTGCCTTTCTGGATCCTGAAGGCTTTTGCTGATGAAGTTTCTGTGACACAGGAGCCCTTGAAAATGACACCTTGTCATTTGTTTGAACTCATCCCTCCACAAAAGCTTTGCAGGAATCTGTGGCTAAAGGAAGAAAAAAATGTGCCCACAGATGCAGAAATACAGATTAATTGGTTTGTTGCTTTTCAAATGAATTGGCATATTATATTTTAAAAGTTTAAGCTGGTTCTATATTTAGCACCTATACTTCTAGAAAAGATTAAAAGGCTTTTGTTCCACTGATCCTTAGGATAATCAGGCTTCAAACTGAAGATCAGGACATGCAGAATGGGATAGGGGAGTTAATTATTCAGAAACTGAATGGCTCAGATTTTTTCCTGTCTTTCAAGAGGTCTAAAGCCTAACTGTTTTTCCTAAAATAGGGGATTTTCATAGAATCAGCCATAGATTGGTTTGGGTTGAAAGGGGCCCTAAGGATCATCCAGTTCCAATCCCCTGCCACGGGCAGGGACACCTTCCACTTTCCCAGGTTGCTCAGAGCCCCATCCAACCTGGCCTTGGACACTGCCAGGGATGAGGCAGCCACAGCTGCTCTGGGAAACCTGTGCCAGGGTCTCGCCACTCTCCCAGGGAAGAATTTCTTCCCAATATCCAATCTAACCCTCCTGTCTGTCAGTGTGAAGGCATTGCTCCTTGTCCTATCACTTCAGGCCCTTGTCAAGGGTCTCCCACAGTGGATGCATAGTTTCAAGAAGCACCCTCATGGCCATCTTCTATCTTTCCAGGGGATGGTTTGGGGAAGCCTTGGAAGACACATCCTCTTCTTTGCTAGTTTCCATGTGTTTGCACAAAATACAAAACAAGTCAGAGCTGCACAGGCCTCTGAGCTGCTATCATTTTATGGTATAATTCAGGGCCACAGGGCAGAATGACAGAATTACTCAAATTAATCAAGTATTTCTGGATCTCCATAGTCCAGCCTGCTGCTCAAAGCGGCATTATATCTGAAGTGAGGTCAGGTTGTGCTGAAATGTGTCAGGTTGAGTCTTGAAAACCTTTAATGCCATAGAATGCCTGTCACCACTACATCTCCAGGCAACCTGTTCCTGTGCTTTGATATGTTGCTGTGCCTTTTTTCCCCACACTTATGTCCAATAAGAACCCCTCTTACTTCAATTCAGGACCATTATCTATTGTTTTGTAGCTGGGCATGTGCGATCCCAGCTCTTTGGCCTTGGCAAAATCCTGTCAGGGGTTGGAAGGTGGCTTTAACATGTCGCCAAAGTTTTATTTTCAGTGTAATCAAGCTCCATTGCCTCAGCTTCTCCTCACAAGACAAACTCTCAAGGCTGGACAACTTTGGTGCCAATCCACTGAAGTCATTCCAGTTTACTTTTAAAAGATTCCCTGAAATAGCTGTTCATGCTTTAGGAGTGTTTTATAATTCATCCAAAAGGTTGGATAATCATGGACTGGCTTTTCTATAGGCCTGTGCCCAAATATATGTGAGCACAGCATCTGTTTTGTGTTCCCTTACTTCCTGGCTGGGTGATCTCTTTAATTTTGTGTCTCCCCCATGACACCCAGGAAATCCTATACTCCTGCCACAGAGAAAATACACAGGTTTTGCCTTGGACTTGAATGAAGCAAAAAAAAAAAAAAAAAAAAAGTTTTTTTAAGTTTTTGTCTTACTCCCACTGCTCGTATCATTAATTAGGCAAAACAGCAAGGAAATGCTGCTTAGAAATGTACATCAGTGGTTTTTCAGGTAAGAAAAAACCCTGGATATAGCTGCATGCATCTTATTATCATGGCAAATGTTAAAAAGTGAAAGTAATGTATGTTAATATTGAGTTTTCCTTTCAATTCAGATGAGCATATTATGGATAAAGCCCGATTCCCAACCTCTTATGCCACTACAAAAGAATGTTCCTTCCCCTCTCAGACCTGGTCAAGAAAATGACTTCAGGAATAGAAATGAATTATATAAGGCTGTACCCTGGCTATCTGACAACCTCACATCTTCCCAGTAGGCACAGTACTAACTTTATCCCAGCACAGTTCTCAGGCTAATATGAGTCATCTGATAACCTCCTCATTGTGCACTGACCTCAACCTTGGACCAAAATAAACAGAAATTCAATTACAAACCTCTCCTTGGTGCCCTCACCCTCCCTCCAGTGTGTCTGAAGCTCTGAGGAGCATGGCAGGCTCGGAGGCTTGGCTTTCTCTCCCATCCGGCTGTGGTGAAACGGGAGCCGAGCCTCGGGATGGGTTGTGTTTGTCCTCTAAAGAGCCTCAGGCCCTGATCCTGTGTTCAGTGGGTTCAGCACTTGCTCTGCTCACTGCAGGTGAGTTGCTGCTGCCTGATGCTGAGCAGGCGTCCTCTGTGAGATGGGAAAAGCCTTGCACCTTCCCCTGAAGGCAGGACCTCGCATGTAATATCTCATGTCTTCACCTTCCCTGCTTGCATTAACAGATGGGGAAGATTTTTCGCAGGGCTATAATGTTTTGCCATTCTCCCTTTCTACAGCCAGATGCAAGTTGGGGATCTTCAGGACATGAATAGGGAACTTGGAGCCGAGAAAGAGGAAGGGAGGATCATTAGTGATAAGCATTTCTGGGTTAAATTTTCCCCTGAAACAAGTCCACTTTGGAGACACAAACATCTGTCTGTATCTAGGAATGACCAGCTGAGATGTGCTCTGTGTGACAAGAGAGGGATGGCACGTTGCCACACATGGATATGGGCCTATTAAAGCACTGGACTGAGGAGAGATAACTCCAAGATAACCTCAGCCCTGCCACTGAGGGGTTTGTGTCCTTGGGCACTCAGCTTGTGCCTCTTCTCCATCTGCAAAACAGGACCCATCATGAAGGCTGGCTGGTTCCAAAGCCATACCCTTTTTAAGGAAAGATTTAGGGTTTTGTAGTTTGCCTGGAAAAGATTCCATGGGGCTAATTAATGGAAGGTGCTGAGCATCCCTGCACCAAAAATAAAGCTGCTCATCTTCTAGAGCATCGATTTAAATCTCACTGAGCTGTTCTCTGTGAGTAAATTATAGAACAAATTTACCTTGGTCTCTGGAGCAATCCAGTCCTGATTTCTCTTGAAATAAGTATTTGAAACTTCACAGTGAAAAGCAGATGTTAAATTCATGTTATTCTGCAGTGCCTCTGAACTATTTGCTTGAAGGTAAGCTCCCTTTCCTGTTCTTACTGTGCATTGGTCATCTGTTCTCCAATATCTGAAACCACTACGGCAGGAAAGTTATCCATGAAGGGGAAAAAAAAAGATAATGCAACAGTTTTAAAAGTGCATTTTCAGATGCATCATGCAAAAACTCAAAGATTTAATAACGTTGTCATGTATGAATTTACAAGGACATGTGTATTTCAACATCCAGGGGATAATTCTGCAAATAAGCACAGCCCTGCAACCCAACATACATGCAAACATGCCCAAATATACCTAAAGATATGTACAAAGCCTGCATTTATTTGGCGTTAATAACTACCCACATATCTGGGCAGAATAAAGGTGAATCTGACTAAAATTCTAAAGGTGAGTCAAGAAGTTTGGGTGGAAGGCACTACTGAAACATGGAATCATTTTGTTTAAGAAGACCCTTAAAAAGTTGGGACTTGCAGACACCAAACTTTCAGCACTGAATGTGACAGATAAAGAAAAGATGGTTCTGTTCTGAGAAAGAGCCTACTCAATTTTATCCAAACTACCCTGGAATGAAAGGATTCTTTCATCTGAACCGTTCAGGCTCAATGCACCTTTTGTTTTACATGAAGCCCGAAGCATTCACCTCCTGTCACTTTGCAGGTGAAATGTTTTACCTCCTTAATGACACCATCAGAAGAGCTTTGTATTCAGCAGAATGTTTCCCTTTCACATCAGTTAGTTGGGGAAGATCTTGGTGCACTTCGTTCCTTTGAAAAATGGATTAATGATTCAGAAGTGCATTAACTTTGAATGTCCATAGTCAGGCACCTCAGAGAGTGGGATCTTCACTAGTTTGGAAAATTAACTTTCTCTTTCCAACATGTGCCAAAACCACACACACATAGCAGCTTCTGGTGGAAATGGAATAATGAGCTCACACATAAGTTCAGGTTTCTCTGGAAGCAACATTCTTTGAGTCTGGGGTAAGATTTTGAACTTGAGATCAAGTGCAGTGCCTCTGTAATAAGCACAGAAGGAAAAAAAAAGGAGGTGGAGATATTGGTTTCCTAAGAAATCAATGAGAGATGATTTGGCATTGTGTAGTGCTTGGAACTCATTATGGAATTCCTTGGTGCAAGTAATGTCAATCACTTGGGAATAGCAGAGAGAAATCCATTTTGTGATGATCCCTAATTTTTTGTTCCTCACCCAATTATCTGAATTGCAATGTCTGTCTGTGCCTCTGACTTCATGTGCAGTCCACCTGCTGAGAAGATTCTGGAGCATACAAATTCTGTCCCTCAGAAGTATTTAGGGTTTTTTTTCTCTTGCCACAAATTCTCTGTGTTTTAATACCCTTCTAAGGAGCAGCTCTGTAGCTTAAATAACTATCAAGTTTATATTTTAAATTCAAACCTGTGTCTGTTAGAAGGTCCTTGTCCATTCATTTTTTTGTTCTGATCCAGGACAAGTGTGTACATTTGCCATCCTGGAAGTGAGAAGTCATCCCCAGTGTCCTGTGGGTCCCTTGGACCTCAGGTACCCTGATGTAATCCTGATGACTGCCAGCAAATGCCTGCATGTTTACCCAGGGATAATCAATAACCCTTTGGGCTCGGAAACAGTGATTGTTTACTGGAGGCTCTTTCATTTGTCTTCCTGTGAATTAATAATCGGGGATCAGACAAACCTCCTTTCGAACAATGAGGATGGTAGTCCTTTTTTACTTGCAAAGATTTGGGAATTACATTTTAACCAAGGCAGTCTGAGAATCCTCTGTGAGGACAGTTCTCTGGTGGAAAATGCATATTATTAGGCATCATCATTAGGTGAGATTTAATGCTAAGAAAGCTTTTTATTTCTCCCTCTCTAGGATGAATAGAGGGAGTGATCTCTGCTCAGAGGAAACTCAGGAGCAGCTGCCAGGTAGGGATGAACAGCAGCCACCTTCCTGCCTGTTCCACTCTGCAGCATCCTTGGAAGCCAGGCACTGGGAAAGGGCAAAGCAGAAAGACACAGGAGGCTGTTGCTCAGCCTTATAATTCTTGTAAACAACCACTATTGAATCCTCTTTCTCCTTAGGAGCAGGCAGGGAAAATGTGGGAAGAAAGAAATGCATAGATAAGGCACCAAACCACTTAAAATGACAAGCACTTAGAATTCCCACAAGTGTATTTCTGTTGCAGTGAACTGATAGAAAGTGGAAGACGGGTACATGGTGTTCCTTTAGGTTATCATTTCCTTGCCTGTCAGAGGTCAGGTGAATTCATCTGACATGAGGCAGGAGTGGACATAGAATTATGGAATGGTTTGGGTTGGAAGGGACCTTTAAGATCATCTTGTTCCGACCCTCTGCCATGGACAGGGACACCTTCCACTATCCCAGGTTGCTCCCAGCCCCATCCAACCTGGCCTTGGACACTGCCAGGGATGGGGCAGCCACAGCTTCTCCAGGCAACCTGCGCCAGGATCTCACCACCCTCAAAGGGAACAATTTCTTCTGGATTTCTGATCTAAACCTGCTCTGTTTAAATCCATACCCCTTTTTCCTATCATTACATCTCCTTGTAAAAAGTCTTGCCACATCTTTTTTGTAGGCTCCCTTCAGGTGCTGGGGGGCTGAGCAATTTGATGTTGCTTTGTTGTCACAGTGCTCTGCTCAGCTGGATCCACCTGCAGCCTCCCCATAAGTCACAGCTGAACAGCAGATGAGACATCTCCTCAGAGCAGGAACAGCACGGCCACAGAAACCTCTGAATCTCTCACTACAGGCTGGGTAGGCTTACATGTAATTGAAGGAATGCTAGAAGCAAATCCATTAAGTGGTTTTTCAGTAGCACCAATGTCCTTCTAACAATACAGGCAGAGGAATGACTCTCAGGTCAGTGTTGCCTCTACAAGGAGGCTGGAGTTCCTTTTTCAGAACATGTTCTTGCATCACCTTTGCAGAAACATCTGCCAAAGGGGCCCATTGGAGTGGAAAGCAGCCTGATCCTTCCAGTGTTCCTGAGGGATGTGCCTGGGAGAGAGCACTGGTTGACTGCAGAGAAATAAATTTGTATAAGAGCCTTCCTCTGAAGGCTTGGCAAATATTTTTCTTGTGTAACCTCCCTTGTACATTGTTTGGGAGCACACAGGGAGTGTTTTACTGGGCTGCAATGTTCTCTACAGCCTGGGCATCAGGTGCTGCAAAGAGCTCAGCATTTGCAGAATTATCTCAGCATTTGCAGAATTATTGGTCATTTTGGGCTTACAGAAATAGATGTGATCTTTAAGGCTCCTTTCCAATAGCTAGCTCTGATGACAGCTCAAAATGCCTCACAAAATGAAGTGCAGTTAATGCTATTTCTGTCGTGAGCTGATCTATGGGATTTTTTAATTATTATTCTTAAATATTAATAGCAATGTCTCCACAAATGATCCAAAGTTCAGAATTCCACCTTTCCTGATCATTTTTTCAATCCATTCCTCAAGCTAGGTGCTAGTTATGCTAAAATGGCTTAAAGAGCATTTCTCAGCAGGGTAAAATCTGCAGGATTGGGATCACTGTCCTTAGGTGAAATGGTTCCCTTGGGAAAAATCCTAGAGAAGCTGCTCCTGAGAACCTACTGGGAAATAAGAGGGGATTTGTTTGCTTTTTAAAAGTCCAGAATACTTTGTTTATTTTTAGATGTCTGGCAGTGAATCTGGCTGCTTTAGGGATGCTTAAGCTCTTCTTAAATTCAAGTGAAGTTCCTTGTTTTTCCTTCAACAGCAAGATGCCAGTAAGAGTTTTGATTCCACATACCTGTCAGTTCAGTTATGTTTGCTTAATTGACAGTCTGATAAAGCCTTGTTTGCAAATATTTTGGTTCCAAGGGTTTGACTGGCCCATCACATAGGCAGGGATATATAACAGGAAAAGGTTAGGAGATGATACATGTTGTAAAGAAAGCTTTTCCTAAAAATCAGGGGCTAGTCAAAGCAGAGTTCTAGAAAGGGTTGGTATATAACGATGTGTACAAACAGGAACTGAAATGTTCCATGGGTTTTCAGGGCTGTGGAAATAAAATATGATAGTAGCTTTATGGCTCAAATTCAAAAACAGCTTCTATGACAAAATTAAGGCTCCTCTTCATCTTTTAACAAATAATTTAGGTATTTTCCCACAGAGGATTATTGACTTCAGTGAGAGCAAAATCAGAAAAGAATTCCAGTCTGAACCGAAGCAACTGGAGTTTGAAACTTGCTATGGGAAAGGCATTATGCATTTTTCATAGAAAGCAATAAAATATTAATTCCTTTTAGTGACTTAGATGAGCAGTATAAAAAAAATTAGTATTAGAACTGGGGCAAAAGAATTGCATTATTCAACCACATCCTCTTCATTACATGTTATTAAAGAGATGTTAGATATTTTGAGAGGAAAAAAGCTTTTATAGTTCTAGTTATCAGAGTAAAAAGTTAAAATTTTGTCAGTCTTGGGAGAGAGAACTGAGGCTGAGGGAGATGTTCCCACTCCATTCTTTCTAAAGAAGAGAGCATCAACATTATAAATTAAGGAATTTTGCTTGACCCTTGTGCTGGAACAGCATTTTACAAAAATGTTCATCAAAAAAGCCCTCAGCAGTGTTAGAGCCTGACATTCCAGGGTCCATCCCAGTAATCCCAAAGGAGGTTTCCACCAGCTGAGGAAAACTGCTCCCATGTCTGTCCCAACAGCACCTAAGTTACTATACAAGGCTTCTCCTGAGTCCAAGATTGTGTAGTATTTGTTCCTTACAATCACAGTCCATTGGGTGCTGACATCTTCACAGCAAGCCTCGACCTGGTAATTCTATAAAACGTTAATTTTATGGATTTCTCATTAAACTCCAAAGGGTGGTTCAAGAAGGTTTGTTTTACAGGCAGCCTGTGCTTGTTCAGGGTGGGTTTAAAAAAAAAAAAATAATGCAAATGGTGCTGCTGTTGTTTCTCCTCCCAAGACCTGAGGCCTGGTTTGGCAGCCATTAGGAAACTGTCAGATAGAAGTGGATAAGACAGATCTAATAGGAGAGATGTCATGGAAAGAGCGTGATTCACTGCTTTGGGCTGTGCACAGAGCTGAAATCCTTGGTTTAATCTGGTGTTAGGTGCCAGCTACATGTCTATAGTTTGACACCAGTGCTAGGACAGAGCGCTTTTTTCCTTGGCTCCTGGAGATCCTGAAACGTTTCTTCCCCTTTTGAGGAGCCTTTCCTTCATGCCTCAGGTTGATCACATCCCAGTGAGATAATTATACATTGGTGTTGTAGATATGTTCTGCAGGAAACAGCTGGAGCTTGGAGAAAATACTCTTTCCTTGGAAACTCTTGCTCTCAAAGAGGTTTTACAGCAAAGTTCTCCCAGATCTGCTTTCAAGATTAACACAGAAGGCTTTAAACTGCATCTAGTGCTTAAAACTCTGACTTCTGCCAAGCTCCAAATCTTGAAAAACCTAAAATTGGAGGTCTCATATGAGATGAATTTGCAGTATAGCTCTCTTCCATTGCAGCTTAAAACGTTGTTCAGATTCCATTAAGTTGTAGCACAGGACATAGCCAGGGAAATACAATGGCTTTTGTTTTCTAGATAATGGACATTTAAGGATGAGACAACAGTGTATTCCTGGTAAAACAAGGGAGGCAACATTGCTGGGAAAACTACAGAAAAAATAAAAAAGCAGGGAGCACCTTAGATTTTTTCTTGTCCTTTTTCTCTACCTTCCCTACCTCACTGAGCAATTTATGTATTAGCTTTCCTTTTTTTTTTTT
>WBMY01010273.1:41600-87971 GCA_013397315.1 Donacobius atricapilla | reverse complement strand
GAGGAGCGGAGCGGCGGCAGCTGCTGCAGCAGCGAGCGCCTGGTGATCAACATCTCGGGGCTGCGCTTCGAGACGCAGCTGCGGACCCTCTCCATCTTCCCCGACACGCTGCTGGGGGACCCCAGCCGCCGGGTGCGCTACTTCGACCCGCTCCGCAACGAGTACTTCTTCGACCGCAACCGGCCCAGCTTCGACGCCATCCTCTACTACTACCAGTCCGGGGGGAGGCTCCGCCGGCCGGTCCATGTGCCCCTCGACATCTTCCTGGAGGAGATCCGCTTCTACCAGCTGGGCCAGGAGGCTATCGAGACCTTCCGGGAGGACGAGGGCTTCATCCAAGAGGAGGAGAAGCCCCTGCCCCAGCACCACTTCCAGCGCCAGGTCTGGCTGCTCTTTGAGTACCCCGAGAGCTCCGGGCCGGCCCGGGCCATCGCCATCGTCTCCGTGCTGGTCATCCTCATCTCCATCATCACCTTCTGCCTGGAGACCCTGCCCGAGTTCCGCCAGGAGCCCAAGGGCCCCCAGCCTGGCTTCGGGGAAGCTGCGCAGCTGGGGGACGAGGCGCTGCTGCTGCCGCCTCTGCCACCGCCGAGCGGGACGCCCCCGCCCCTGCGTCCCGCCGCCGGCTCCGGCCCGTTCTTCACGGACCCCTTCTTTCTTATCGAGACCCTGTGCATCATCTGGTTCTCCTTCGAGCTCCTCGTGCGCTTCTTCGCCTGCCCCAGCAAGCCCGAGTTCTCCCGCAACATCATGAACATCATCGACATCGTGGCCATCATCCCCTACTTCATCACCCTGGGCACCGAGCTGGCCCATGAGCAGCAGCAGCCCGGGGCTGGCAGTAGCAATGGGGGTGGGGGCCAGCAGCAAGCCATGTCCTTGGCCATCCTCAGAGTCATCCGCCTGGTCAGAGTCTTCAGGATCTTCAAGCTCTCCAGGCACTCCAAGGGGCTGCAGATCTTGGGGAAGACTCTCCAGGCCAGCATGAGGGAGCTGGGCCTCCTCATCTTCTTCCTCTTCATCGGGGTGATCCTCTTCTCCAGCGCTGTCTACTTTGCAGAGACTGATGACCCTGACTCGCTGTTCACCAGCATCCCTGATGCTTTCTGGTGGGCAGTGGTGTCAATGACCACTGTGGGTTATGGGGACATGTATCCCATGACCATTGGTGGCAAGATTGTGGGCTCCCTGTGTGCCATTGCAGGTGTGCTCACCATTGCCCTGCCTGTCCCTGTCATCGTGTCCAACTTCAACTACTTCTACCACCGAGAGACTGACCACGAAGAGCAGTGCCAGTACACGCACGTCACCTGTGGCCAGCAACAGTCACCCTTCTCTGAGCCCAAGAAGGGGGACAGTAATCAGTCCCTCAGCAAATCTGAATTCCTGGAAGCAGAAGACCTGGAGTCCATGAAATATTCCAACTTCATTCCTCCCAATAACCAGGGATATAAAGAGAAGAAAATGCTGACAGAGGTGTGATGGGTTTTGTTGTCCTGGGTCCAGATACGGAGCTGCAAGCTGCTGTTATGGTTCCCTTCCTACAAGCAGCTGGATCTATTCAGCATTTACATGCCAGACTGTGAATTGTGATACCATAAACAGAATGATTGTGATAATGGGCTCTTCTGGCCTGATTTGCTGTTTCTCATTACTGTGTGCAGCCAGAAATGTTCTTGCTTTATACCGTGGAGTGCTAGCTGTCATCCTCACTCCTTTGTGCATTTCTTTCTCTGCTGTTGATGACTGCTTTAATCCAGCATTTGCTCCGAAACCGAGTCTTGTTACTCCATTAGCAGAGAGGCCCTTGCCACTACTTCAACAGAAGCATTCAGCAGAGCAAACAGTTAAAGGGGCTACAAACATCTGGCTCGAGCCGTGCCCTCAGTCCCTGTGCCAGCGCAGTGCCCTTGGCTGTGGGATCTGTCACGCCTGCCATGCCATTGCCTTTGAATAATGGAAACGCTGCAGCCAGGATCACAGGGAGCTCTGCAGCTGTAGGGGAAAGCCAGCAAGCAGATGCCTGCCTTCTTTGCAACCCTTGGCATGCTAAAAGATCCTCCTGGTTTGTGTTTCAAAAAAAAAAAAAATAGTGCATAAATCTAAAAGCTCTTTGCTACTTGTGACCATACATCATGTATCAAAAACAGGCTTAAAGCAGTCAACAGGCTTGGTGAAGATTCTCTGTGTTTTGAGCTTATCTCAGCCTTATTTATGCCAGTGCCCTGATGTTAATTGGCTTTTATAGTACCAACTTAATCTTCATAGTGGTAAGTGCCTTCTGATGCAAGGCGTGTTTGAGTGAATTCATTTGTTATCTTCAGAGTTCATCTTCACACAATAGCGTTTAATGAGATGTGCTTTGTGCTTCAGATACCCAGCTCTGTATTCAGGCACGTGAGAGCAGTTGACTCCGCTGCTTTTCTTAATTGGGCATTTGTGTAGCTGAGGGAAGTTTGCATGTTGGCGTTTTGTTGACGTGGCAGAAAAATCCTGACCACAGGCATCTCTGCACCTGTGCCGTGCGAGGATCATGCTGGTTTAGCAAGTCACAGGCATAAAATGCCCCTGGGCGAGCGTGTCAACGTTTGAAACTGAGACTGGCACGGATACAAACTTCCCTAAGCTGTCTGCACAAAGCCAGCAGCATCCTCCAGACTCTTTGAATGAGGGGAGAAACAGCGAGCCCTGAAGAGATGCTTTTGCTGTATTGCTGCCCTAGTCAGTTCCTGGTATTTCATGGATAGGAGAGACAGCAGTGGTTTGGCACTTGGTTTTATGAGAGCAATTTGTGCCAGCCATGCAAAATATGCATAGCTTGGCCCCCAGTGCCAGGTTTGCCAAGGGTCCAGATATTTATATCTTCAAATACCTGTTTTGCTTTCCAGATAATTTCATTAGTTTCAGTCAGCTCTGCGTTATACCTAACTTTAAAAATGTTTCAACCTCTTCCACTTTAAATATGTTTCAAGCTCTGCCAGCAGGTGAGAAAGGGAAATGGATGCTTTCAGATTCCACTGGCAGATTTTCCTGCAAGGAAAAGTCTATCTTGTTTTAATTCTAAGTGTTTATTCTGCATTCACACATCTGCATGTGTACAAAAGCAAAGGCAGCCATTAATGCCTTGCATCATACTGTATGAAATGCTTATTGGAATGTACTACATATTGCATGGGACACATGTAATACATAAACCAGACATAATGCCAAAGGGCAAAAATACAGAGAATAGATTTTGTGTATATATTGTGTTTTTCAGCCATAGGACTAAGAATGCTAAAGGCATATCATAGAATCATAGAGTGACCTGGGTTGGAAGGGACCTTAAAGGTCATCTCTTTCCAAAGGGGGACACCTTCCACTAGATCAGGTTGCTCAGAGCCCCATCCTTTAATGTAGTCAAACCATAGCTATAGAACTGTTTGTGAAGTGGGATCTGTTTGCATCTTCATTACCCTGCCTGTTTTCAGTTGTCTTTAGATGTGGCTCCATGCCTAGAATGCTTTTATTGTGGCCTTTCTCTGTCCTGGCCCTGCTCATATGGTAGAAGTTGTTTGTGCAAATCCTAACTACTCCATTTCTCCAGAGTCCTGTTGCCTTCTCAAATGTTTTTAGTGTGCAGGGGTCTCCCTTGGGATCAGCACACAACCATTATCTTAAAACCTCTGCTCTCTCTCTTTCTTGCTGAAATCAGTAGGTAAATGCCACTTGTCTCAGTCTGGGAGACACAAGTTTGATGTGGTGAGGGCTCATAGCTCGGAAGGGTTTGCCTGAATAAAGCCTAATTTTTCTTTGCTTCATGGGACCAAGGCAAAGGTTTGTGAAGGTCTGAGCCTTGGGGACCATTCTGCATCCCTTGATGCATGTAATTAGCTGGTGGGTAAATTGTCCTGGTGAATTAATGGTACTGAGGGGCATGACAGCATCTCTGTTGATTTTGAGTTAAAGTTGTCCAGTTCTTAGGGTGTCTTAGTCTTGGTGGTGTTCTTAATTGTGTTTCGGGGTCACCTTAATGAAATTTTTACTGTGAGGCCAAGAGAGGGACTGTACTTCAAATTTTGTGTTGCTAGAAACTAGCAAAAGAAGCTGCTATTTAAGAGGGATGTTTCGAGGCTGCTGCCCTCTCCCAGCAGAATGCCCATGTTTGGGGATATTTTATGCCTGAGTCTATCAGCTGATAAAAGTTCCCCCAAAGTAAGATATAAAAAACTCAGGTTGAACACAAGTTCAGGAGGAGTCATGAGACATGCTGAGCCTACGTCAGGAAATTCCTGTGCTCGTTTGTTCCCCTGGGCCTGGCCCCGTTGCCCTGCCAGGCAGGAGCCCTCCCTGCCCAGAACAGGTTGTTCTCCTGACCAGCACGGCAGAAGGCAGGGCACGGAGACTCCGGCAAGAATAAAAGGTGTGAGGCTGATCACTGGTAGCACAATCCCAGCATGTCTTATGCAGATCCTCTTGGAAAGAGGTGTCCTGCCCTTGGGTGGGATCCAGCTGTGAGTTTCCGTGTGGAATCCAGCAGTCAGTTTCTAGTGGGTTTTGGAATCTCCCGCCCGCAGATTGCACCCAAGGTGCGAAGGAATTCTGTGGTGAGCAAAGCAGCTCTGTGCAGTTTTTGTGAGCCATGTTTGTCAGTTCTGAAAAGAAAAGTCCACATGAAAATGTGTAAAGCAGGAGTGGTGTTTGCTCCCTGGGTTTTCTGTGTTGGCTCCAAGAGAAATACAGAGCACCAACAGAAGCGTGGAAACTGTAACCTTGGGACTCATTTGGAGCACCTAAATCCTTCTTCTAAGCACCTCTTGAAAAGCCGTGAAGTCCCGGAGACATTGGTAATGCTACATGTTACAGAACTTGTGTAATTTTTCCTTTTTAAGGGACCTTCCTATTTCTTTTTCACATGACTGAAATGACACGGTGGCACCCGTGCCACTGACTTTACCTGAGGTCTCGTGCCACCGAATCACCGAGATGCTTTCGAAAACCTTACCTCAAGTTCTCACCCTTAGCACTCCCCCGGCTGCTCAAAATGCAAATCTCTTTCCTTCTGAAGGTAGAGCACAGCCCTGTGAAGCCAAGTAGGCACCTCCAGGGACTTGTTTCCATAACAACCTCCCGGACTGTTCCTCTCTGCGCTGCGACTGTGACTACAAGTGAAAGCACTCCTTGGATATTTTGTGTTCAGATATCGGCCCCTTATCTTTACAAATGTTTTCTTTGCTCACTGGGGCTGATCCCATCACCTTATATCCAACTTCAGGTGGGGAGTCTCCAGCCCTTGAAAGCCGGGAGTGAAAACCTGAAGCTGGGAAGAGATTTTATTTGTCCATCCTTGCACACAGAGAGCTGGAGAGTGTGTGAAGGACAACCTGAGCACTCAGCCAGGGAGCTGAGGGGTAACTGGCCTGTGAATGTAGGGTCATCTGGGGGGCTGGTAACAAGGAATACAAGCTAAAGCATTACATTAAAGACCCAGAAATTGCTCCTGCAGCAATCTCACTAGGAAACGGTTTTGCAGTGGAGGAGACTATTGCTCCTTCCAGGTCCCATGGCTAGTTTGTGAGAGTTGGTTCCCCTGATCATTTTCCCACAGGATGTTTTTGCACCAAAGCAGGACAGGGCAGAAATCATCTCCGTGGAGGTGGGGAAGGAAGGAAGGAAGGAAGGAAGGAAAGGGAGAATTTTATTGAGGACACCATTTTTTTATCCGCACAAAGGACTGGAAGCATGAAAGGTGCAAAGACCTTTTCTGTGGTGTTTTACTGGTGGAGTTCTGCTCTTACCTCCAAGATGAAATTCCTATTCTGCTCCCTCTTGGAAAATGTTGGAATTTGGGATTTTTGAGTAATTTTCTGTTTGGGCCTTTTGATCCAGCTTTTGTGGATAACAATTCACTGCTACAGCAGCCATGTGGGTGAAGGTGACTGGACTTGGTTTCTTGGTCTTCTCTCCTGGGTCATCTCATTCAGAGATCCCTGTGGGATAAAGAAGAATGAGTGTGAAGAAAATTCAGGGCAGCAAGGGACAGGGTAAGGACTGAAGTGTCTTCCACACAATGATGGAAAGAACAGCATCAACCCTAAAAGCAAAGGAACAAACAGCTCCAGCATCTGCTGCTATTGCAGAAATAGGTAACGTTTCTTCTTGTTCTGGGAAATTAATGACCAAGAGTTTATTGAAATTAATGAGGAAGGATTTCCTAATTAAGATTTGCAGCCGAAAGGGAGAATCTGGTTCTAGGTGAAGAAAGAAAGATAATTATAAACTACAGAAATGTAGTATGAGCCAGATCCTCACCATCTGCTGATTCAAGCTGGCAAAACACGTTTTAGTACAATTACCTTGGATTATATCGGACTCCAGCTTCAATCTCCTGCATCAAATCCAAGCGTATGTACTGTTTGTTAAATTGCTTCTTTCTGTTTGTTCTTTCCTTGAGGTCCTGTTTACGTCAGGGAATGATCTGCAGATTACAGCAGGAGTCAACCGCAGCTTTCCCAAAAGCTCTTATCTGACTTGAGTCAAGGTAAGTCCTACCAAAGTTGGCAGAGCTGAGCTTAACTTTAAGTTTATATTGACAGGAATTAAGAGCAGCAGAATTTTATGCATTTATTTCTCAATGGTGGAAAGATATGGACAGATTCATGGGGAACTTGAAGATACTGCCCTCCATGGCATGTCCATGAGTACAGGATAGCCCTGTTTGTGCTGCTGTAACCAAAAGCACAGCCTTGAGCCCTTCATCGTTGCTCTTTGAAGCTTGCACTAGAGACAGATCCCCTTGTGAAGACATTTGCAGCCATCAGTTATCAGCAGGTTCGCAGGAGAATGCCTGAATTGCAGGCACCTGCTTTAGGCATAAGGAGGAGAGCAGGTGTTGGCAGGATGAAAAGACTTAATCCCCTGATGAAAGGAACCAGGGGATGCTGCGTGTCCTTAGCTGCCACCAAAGAGCGGCTGAGAAAATTGCCTGCCAGTTTCAAGGAGCTCTCCTTGTTCAGGCTGGGCTCCTACATAACACAGGACCCTACCCAGGGAGATAAATCTGGAAAAATGTTTTTGGGGAAAGCAGGCAGGGACTGTGCTAATTAACAATGCAGCATATGCTGTTAGTACATGTTAATTCCACAGGCTTTTCCCTTTTTGGGTGGGTCTTCCCTTGCTCCAGGGAAGTCTGTCTGGGGCTCCTTGGCTGGCACAAAAACTTTGAATATCACAGCATGGCTTTACATTTTGGGAAACTCAAAGCTGAGGTCAAGCTGGGTTTTACGGTCCTATAACATTCACTGATGAACCCTCACCACTGGAAATATCCAGGTTGTCTGTAGTGCAATTACTAAGAGGGTACCCAAGAAATAATTGAGCTTTGCTGTGTAAAACTTCTTCTTAGTGAAATGAAAGAAAGGATTTGCAGAAGGGAAAGTGCTCATCACTTTCCATGGTCACCATATATACTGAAGCTGTGTTGACTATTCATTGGAGATAAGAATTAGGGGAAAGTTTTGTCTTCAGACAAAATATCATTGAAAATATAGCAAGTCCTTCTTTGGCTTCATTTTCACTAAGTTAATATAAAGATATTTATTCAGTGGTATAAAATTTTGGAACACCCTAAGTCCAAAAGTGGCATAAGTCACAAATTTGTCCATTTAATTACCAAATCTAGCCATTGTCTGTTTAATGAAATGAGGGGCCTCAAATCTGCTCTCTACCTAAGGTTAGATAAATGTTTCTTTAGGATTGTGGATGGTATGACTCCTGATTAAAATGAGTGTGAGAAGAATCAGACCCAAAGAAGGAGGCTGTAAGTGCATATGACTAGGCTGGATGTCTTTAGGGTTTTGTAGGTACACATAGATCCATTCACCTAAAAGGTTGTATACAATTTTACACCAACAGAAGGTTTAGCTTTTAGAGTACATATCGGTTTATTCTCTTACATTCTCTGGAGGGAAATTAAATGGTATTTTACAAGAAAACTGGAACATTATCATCCCTTCTTGCTGCTCCTTGATGCATCTGTTGTTTTCAATTAGCTTGATGGCATCCATTTTCAGAAAGCAGATGCTGCCCTCTTTTACACTGGTGCAATTCTGGAATAACTCCACTGACGTCAGTGAAGTGACTCCAAATTTATCCCTGGCAAAAGCAGAATTGGACCATAGTCTCTTTGTCTGCCTCCCTGCTCTGGAGCTCTGGGGAAGATGTGCCACTGCCACACCATAAGGTGAGGCCGAGTGCCTGTCTGCAGTGCTGTGCCTGGCATTTTTATGTCCTTGACACCCCCACTCACGTGCCTGGCTGGAGCAGGAGCCAGGCTGGCCTGGGGCATGCATGGCCACCAAATTCCTCGTGCTAAGTGGAGCACTTGCTGGCTCTGGAGTCCTGACCACTCTCCATCTTAGCTTCCTCTTGCCTGGACATGTTTCCCAAGGAGACAGAGTTTTTTAAGCTGAAGAAATGCAGCTGCAATTCTTAAGTAATAGAACAACAGAAGGGTGGCAGAGGTAGATGTAGAGACAAGCTCTGAACTTCCTACTTTTTTTTTTTGCTGTTAGGGCTATGTGAAAATCATTGCAGTCCTGGTAGGTTGAATCTACGTCTGCTGTTTTCAAAGTCTCCTTATACAGGGAGTACTAGGTTGGAAAAAATGGGACTTTCCTGCTCTAACTCTTCTGATGTCAGTCCTACCTTCCCCGAAACTGGACAGAAAGCCTTGTGTAAAATCACCAGTTTGCTGGAAGGGAAAATACCACTGGAGATGGGACAGATGAGGGTGAATAGAAGGAATAGTTGTGGAATCGTGGAATGGCTAGGGTTAGAAGGGACCTTAAAGACCATCTCATTCCGCCCACTGCCATGGACAGGGACACTTTGATTGCTCAGAGCCCTATCCAATCTGTTCTTGAATATCTTCAGGGCTGGGGCAGCCACAGCTTCTCTGGGAAACCTGTTCCAAGGCCTCACCATGCTCACAGGGAACAGTTTCTTCCCACTATCCAAACCTGCTCTCTGTTAGTGTGAAGCCATTGCCCTTGCCCTGTCACTCCAGGCCCTTGGCAAGAGTCTCTCTCCACCTTTCCTGTGGGCTCCCTTCAGGCACTGCAAGGCCACAATGAGGTCACCCCAAAGCCTTCTCCTCTCCAGGCTGAACAATCCCAATTCCCTCAGCCTTTCCTCCCAGCAGAGCTGCTCCATCCCTCTGATGCCCTTGGTGTCCCTGCTCTGGCCTGGCTCCAGCAGCTCCCTGTCTTTCACTCAGCCAGAGTGCCGGTGTCACTAACTGAGCCACCAGAGTACTGCAGCCATAAAAATTGAGGTGCAGTTCTTGGAAAATCTCAGGACAAATATGTTCAGTAACACCTGGGAAATGTTCATTCTGCAAGGCCTCATCTGGAATGCTGTGTGAATTGTTGGTGACCTACATTTGGTCAGGCACGATGCACAGAAGAGCAGCAAGAATGATCAGGTGGATGGAAAGTGCTTTGCCAGTGGAAGCTTTTCTAGGCCACTAAAAGACTGGTAAGACCTGTAGTTAGGAAACTAATGGGGGCAAAAATAACCAAAAGAGAAGAAAATATGAGAAATTTTAAGATCTTCTCACATTACTTTGTCTCCAGATCATTTGCCATACTGCACGTTTACCTACAAAACACCAAATCCTGGTGATTTTACTATTAAATACTTGGGGTTTCTGGGTAGGAGGGAGATCTAGGAGAGGAACTGTGAATCTTGGAAGGGTTTTTTTTTTTCCTGTGGGATGGGAGAGAGAGAAGAAAGTCCTAGGAATGGGGTAGAATGGTGCAGGGGATGCCACATCCCTCCAGGAGCTGGTCTGGAGGCAGAGAGCGAATATACACCCTTTAAAAAACCCACCAAACTCTGTTCACTGCTCTTCCCCTCAACCTGGAGTGGTTGCTTACCTTGTCCAGTCCTTTCTCCCTACCCAGAGCTATCCAACTCTTTGCTGACCTTCCTTCTTCCAGGAATCTGTGGTCATTCCTCACTCCCATGAGTTTCCTGGAATCACTGGAATGGTGCATTGCATCTAATGTTGGGGTAAGCCTTGAACCAGCTCTGCTGCAGCTCAGTTAGATTATCTGATTTGGGCAACCTGCTCTGGTGGAAGGTGTTCCTGCCCCTCTGGCAGGAGGGTTGGAATGAGGTGATCTTTAAGGTCCTGTCCAACCCAAACCAGTCTGTGATTCCGTGTTTTGTTGCAGAAATAATCGGTGATGCACAGTCTTAAAGAACTGCTGCTCACAAAATCATTAAGGTTGGAAAGATCATCAAGTCCAGCCTTTAATGGAATATCATAATGCCCAGTAAACCATATCATTAAATGCTATGTCCACTCATTCTTTGAATAGGTCCAGGGCTGGTGCCTCCAGCACCTCCTTGGGCAGTCTGTTCTAATCCTGACATCCAACTTGAACCTTCCCTGATGTGACTTCAGGTTCTTTCCTGTTGTCCTGTCCCTTGTTCCCTTGGAGAAGAGGCTGACCCCCACCTGGCCAGACCCTCCTGTCAGGGAGTTGTGGGGACCAGCATTGTTGGGTCAGAGCAGTTGATCCCGATGGCCGCTCTGGCCTGAAGAGATGAGCAGAATAATTTGCTATTGCATGCACTGTTCTGACATAGAAAAAAGCTACACATTTCCTCTCTTACCTCTCTCAAATCATTTCCCCTTCTGGGGATGAAGATCCCCTTAAGCTCAGGAGGCAGAAAAAGTATTGACCAAAGTGGGAGCTTTATCCATTCAGTGACCTCTGTGTCGCAGAAGTGCCAGGAAGGAGCTGTTCATAGACTTTGTCCTTGAGCTTTCCTGCTTGTTGATGCTCTTTGTTCACTTCAGTGAGGAAACCATTGTCTTGTCATTTCCATCTCTATTTTGGCCAACCAGTTTTGCTCTTTAGCTTCTCTTCTGTGAGTAGAAAGATGGTGAAGGGCCTGGAGGGGAAGCCACAAAAGGAGTGGCTGTTGTCACTTGCTCTGTTCAGGTGGAGAAGAGGAGACTGAGGCCAGAGCTTGCAGCAGTTCTGCAGCTTCCTCACAAGGAGGAGGGGCAGACCTTGAGCTCTGTTCTGTGTGACCTGGGACAGAACCCAGGGAACGGCTGGAACTGTGTCCGGGGAGGGTTAGGGCGGATATCAGGGAAAGGTTCTTCCCCCAGAGGGTGCTGAGGCACTGAACAGGCTCCCCAGGGAATGGTCACAGCCCCAAGGCTGCCAGAGCTCCAGGAGAGTTTGGGCAGCGCTCTCAGGGATGCACAGGGTGGGATTGTTGGGGGTCTGTGCAGGGCCAGGAGTTGTATCCTTCCTACTCAGGCTGTTCTGTGATTCTGGGATTCAGCGAGGAAAAAAAGAAAAGGCAGGCAATGGAAATGTTATGAATATCAATGCACATCACAAAAGCCTGTGAATATGGACACCACTTGTGCTCTATCAGTGGCATTGGCAGGATGGTACACACAAATCTGGTGGCCCCTAAGATGTGTTAAGAATCTGTCCCAGGCACCATCATTTGTGTTATGGCAACAAGCCACATTAGAAAGGAGTTGTGAGAAATACAGATATAAACCAAGGAGTTTGATTTGAACCATTAACACAGTGTTGCATTTATTTCTGATCTCAGTTTACTCACAGAATTATGGAACAGCCCAAGCTGGAAGGGACCCTTAGCAGTGTGTAGTTCTCAGGCTCTTAATTATTCTCATATTTTAGCGTGTCAGAAATAGCACTGTCTGGCACATTCCTTTGAGAACTGCAGACTATGGCCTTTCATGCTTATGACAAAGCCATTGATCTTTGTAGTCTGTCCTTGGAAGTGACCTTCAGAAACATTTTGGAGAGTGTTCACTGCTGTATAAGCCTGTATTTGATGATCTGATACAGTTTTCAACAGTGGACTGCAAACATTTTCTAGGACATATTTCCCTCAAAAGGTGCCCCTTCCTCAAAATCAGCAATATTTGTGAGAGAAATTTCATTCCTGTTCATTTTGGTACTCTTTACAAAAGGCATGTTTGGAAAATTTTGTGATGTGCATGATCCCTTTCTTAATATTCTAAATATTTTTGCCTTTTTTTTAGAAAATGTGTTTAAACAAGGTAAAATACAAAATTTTGCCCTTTTTTGGGTTTTGTTTGTTATTGTTTGTTTTGTTTTGGTGTTTGTTTGGGGTTTTGTTTGTTTTTTCTAACTTGGATCTGGAATGAAATATATAACATGGATTTAAGGTTTGTGGGTTTTTTTGGAAGGGAGAGGATTATCCTCCATTTAGGGGAGTTTATTTTTAGTAAACTTTTTTTTAAGCAGTGTAGTGGTAGGCATTGGTTGTTCCTGTTCACTACCAGTGTAGCTCCAGTGTCAGCTGTAATACTTCCTTGAATTCAGTTAGGTGATACTCAACTGCTCCAGAAGAGATGGAATGACAGCCCAAACCTCATGGATGCTAAAGCATGTATTCCCAGTGACAGAAGGAATGTTCCACTGCTTTGGCTATAGCTGACCCAAGCCAGTTGTTCTTTTCTGCAGCTGCGGCACCTGCCCAGGTGAGAAAGTTTGTTGTTTTTTGTTTTTTTTTTAATGAGACCAAGCTGCTTTTCCAGCGCTGTCTGACTTGTTAGAACATGTTATTTTGAACTGTGAGCTCCTCCTGTTCCCACTCAGCTGGTCAGCTTTTAGGATCTTTTTACTTCGAGATTATGTAATTAAAAAAAAATTTAAAAAAAAACCCTACAAAAAACTTGTTACTGATATTTTCTTGGTGAACTGAGAATGGAAGGAAAAGGTGCTATCTGCAGAAGACTGTAGCTCTCCCCTTACTTACTTTTTTTTTGGCTCTTTAAAAACCAAACCTGTGCAGATCTGTGAGCTGCCACTAACACTTAGCTAAACGGATTTCAGAGGAGATGAGTTGGGAGCTCCTTGCACAGCAACCACTAATCAGCATCCCCATAGAAGGTGTCTGAATACATATTGATCAAGCCAGCTGCAGCTGGGAGGGGTTCTGGAGGCTGATGCAGATTTCCTTTCCATCCTCCATCCCCAGTTATGGAAACTGTGTGGAAAAACCACCCACTGGTACTTCTGGCCTTGGCATTTCTGCTTGTTGTAATTGCATCAAAAGGCTGTGTGGGGTTTTTTAATAGTTAAGAGACTACTTAGGAAGGAAGATGATTGAATGCTGGGCTTGGAGTCAAGGGGACAGTCCCCAGTACTGTCACGTAGCCTTTGGATGTCCCTCATAGTTCAGTGCCTCAGCAATAAGATGGGACAGTATAAAACCATTGGTCTCCTTCTTTTCCCTAAACCTTTTAGACAGGGAGATCTTTCTGAGTATTCCTCATCTCCTCCCTGACACCTGGATAATGTCAGGCACAGCTGGGGACCTCTCCTCCCCCAGGACACAGGGTTGTGCCACTGTCACAACAGCAGTAACAAAGATATGGGCAGTGAGGATGCAAAAAACCACAGGAAAATATTTGTCCCTGTTCATGGGACTCATGGAATACCCAAATGCTGACAAGTCCTGCTGTTGCCTGGCTCTGTGTTGGGCTTGGCTGATCTGATCACTGCTTTCCAGGCTCAGGCACAAAACACTCAGAGCAGGCCCCTTGTTTGTGACTCTCCCTTCCCCTGCAGGCTGCCTGATAATTAAAAGTGTGCAAAAATATTTCTGTCTGACAAAGCCCAGAGCTGACTTAAATGCAAGGTAAATTGAAAGCTCCTGGAATGCTCGCTCCGTGGGGATAAGAGGCTGACATCACTTTTCACAGCTAGTCCAGAAGAAGGGATTTGAAGCAAGTTCTTCTCGTCTACCCCCTGAGTTCCCCTTGGGGACCAGGGCGTTAAAACAGCAGAAGAAAAATCTGCTGGAGGTGGAAGGAGTTCACCATCTCTTTCAGAGATTTGTGTCAACTCTCCAAGCGTGAAGGACTGGTACTGAGCAAACAAATCTGCGCTTTGAATCTGGCAAGATTGTTTTTTGGTGGGTGTTTTTTTTGTTGTTGTTTTGTTTTTGTTTTGTTTTGTTTTGTTTTGTTTTTGTTTTTTGGGGTTTTTTTTTTCAGATTTTCACTGGGATTGTTAGGAACTAATCCTCCTAAATGATTTGGTAGTTTTTCTTCCTTTATGGTATTTCAGAGGGATATGAGGATACGTAGAATAGCAATTACAGCTCTTCATGGTTTATATTTAGTCATATATTGGTGATTCAGAAGCAAGCATATGCAAAAAGGCCCAGATGAATCCTCTTGCAAATTCCTTCCTGTACGACAGCGCATTTACGTGCTGGAGTCTTACAAGTAATGCATGAGTCTTACACAAACCTTATGTTTTTGAAAAGGGAATCTTGGCATGTCTTTGTGTCCACCGTGATGCATGAAGAATTTCTTTTGATGGCTGAAATGTTTTAACAGCCCAGCTGATAAAGAGACTTGATTTCAGGCAAATGGAGCCAGATTCCCAGCTGGTGTTCATACATCAGCACATTTTTCTTCTGATGCCAACTAGGCAGTGTGGTATAAAGTGCTTTAGAAGTCTTTTTTTTATCATTTACAGTTTTTCTGGATGCATTTAGTGTATCATTGGGAAGTAAGACTTGTTTATCTTGAAAATGCAATATTTTGAAGTGTAACTAAAATTCTCGTTTGAATGTTTTTTGAGTTCTGACTGTTGGATGTGCCACGGCACCACGTTGGTCTGTGGACAGACTGATGCTCACACACAGGCACATTCTGGGTTGGGATCTGGGATGGATCTAACATTTCATTTTCCCTGTACCTTGATTCCTCTGAGTCTGGATGAGAAATAATATTTTTCTCTCCTCAGTGTGCAGTTGGGTGTTTATCAGTGGTAAAGTTCTAGGTACACTCATTTGTCTTCAGATAATGCAAGTGGCCATTTTTTTCCTGCAGGGAATCACAAGCAGATGGTGTGAGGCAGGCCTGGGAAATTAGAATCTTAGAATTACAGAATGGCTTGGGTTGGAAGGGACCTTAAAGATGATCTTTTTCTAGTGCCCCTGCCATGGGCAGGGACACATTCCACTAGAGCAGGATGTTCTAGGGCCCCATCCTGCCTGGTCTTGGGCACTTCCAGGGATGGGGATTGAACCAAGATGTGCAGCTGGGGCAGTTGATTACTCTGAGATCTTCAAGGAGCTTCTCTGATCTGTTCCTGATTTCACATAGTTGTAACTTCTGTAAAGGGTATCGTTATTTTCACAGCTGGAAACAGGATAAATGGGATTTTGACACTCTTTACTTGTTTCAGTAATGCTGCTGCCATTAATAATTCTGTTTTAGGAAGAAATTGTTCCCTGTGAGGGTGGTGAGGCCCTGGCACAGGTTTCCCAGAGCAACTGTGGCTACCCCATCCCTGGAAGTGTCCAAGGCCAGGCTGGATGGGGCTTGGAGCAACCTGGGATAGTGGAAGGTGTCCCTGCCCATGGCAGGAACAAAAGGTTTGGAACCAAATGATCTTTGGGATCCCTTCCAATCCAGGCCATACTCTGCTTCTCTAAATATTTCCCTGTGCCCCTATGTCCCTTTCCATGCTTTCTGTCAATAATTTGAAACCTCACTACTGTGTCTTCAGGAGACTATAGTGGGAGTATAAATACTTAACTAAGCAGCCAGGCACTCAGGAGATACCATAAATTCACACTTACAGAACTTTGATAGAAGGTGGCATTTTAAAAAATGCCTAAACACACCATGGCCATTGGGAATTTTTTCTAGTGACTGTAGTGAAACAGGGTTGGAGCAAGAGCAAGTGCATTTGAAAATCCTACCTCTTGGTCCAAGCAGCAGGTCAAGGAAGTATTCCTGTCCCTCTGCCCAGCCCCGTGAGGCACATCTGCAGAGCTGTGTCCAGCTCTGGGATCATCAGCACAGGAGGGACAGGGAGCTCCTGGAGCGGGGCCAGCAGAGGCTGCAGAGATGATTTAGGGCCTGGAGCATCTCTGACAGGGAAAGGCTGAGGGAGCTGGGGCTGCCCAGCCTGGAGAGGAGCCCCAGCTGAGAGGGGCCCTCAGCCCTGGGAGTCCCTGTGAGCAGGGAGGGCTCCGAGCAGGGCCCAGGCTCTGCTCCGGGGGCCCAGCAATGGCACCAGAGGAACGGGCAGGGACTGATGCCAGGAGGTTCCAGCTGGACATGAGGCACACCTTCTTCCCTGGGCAGTGACTGAATCTCCTTCACAGGAGACATGAACTTGCTGCTTATATTCCCATTGTATTCCCATTTTGATCCCAGAGGAACCCTAGAGACCCTTGGGACTTGTGGAGAGGTAAGGAGTGGAGATGACTATGGCCACTGCCACAATCATGGCATGAAATTCCTTGTCCCTAAGCCCCTTTCCCATGTTTCTCAGCAGCAGTTTCCATCCTGGCTTCCCAGGGCTGGGGTGGAAGCAGAGCAGGCAGCAGGACATGGCTGTTTTGCTGTCCCCAGCATGCTGGCTGTTGTCCTTTGCAACTGCTGTCTTTGCCTCTGCTGAAAGGGATATTCCAGACCATGTGGCTCAGTGTATAAAGTGGGGAAAGAAAAAGGAAGAGAAAAGTATGTTCAGGGATTGTTTTGGTGGGATTTTGTGTGCTGGTTCCCTTGGGATATTTCAAAAAGGCATTTAAAATGGCAGTGAAGAGAAAGGAGATCAGGATTTAAGAAGGGTAGCAATGAGGTTAAAGCTGATAAGAGAGGTTGGATTCAAGTTCAGTAAAACTCTGGTTGCTTCATCTTCTCAGCCACTTTAAGCCACATTGACCTTTGTGGTCCTTTCCAAAAATTTTAATAAGGACAAGCATATCTTACTGAATTTTAATTTAAAATCATTGACTCTGCAGTTCTCCCAAAATATTGCTCCTGAAGGGATACTTTGCGAGCCAAGGGAAAAATCTAAGCCCTGTGTCATAGGCTCCTTCAGCACTGATGAGAAGGCTTTGAAACCTGCACAGCCCAAATTTTAATGTCTGTGGTTTGGCTGCATCTTTGACCCATAAATGAGAAAGGACTGGAAAACTGTGGGTTCTGTCGCAGTTGAACAAGAGCTGATGTGCCAGGTGTGTCCGTGCATGTGAAGCTGTGGTGGATGTCAGTGCTGGGAAGCTGTACGCTCCCCAGACTACAAGGTTTTTGCAGAGATCTTAAGTAAAATGCAAACGGTGGTGTGGTAAATAGCAAGATTGCAAAGTGAATTTGGTTTTGTACAGTACTTTGAAGTGTGTTGGAAGCAATAGCTGGTCATAGAATCAGAGAGTAATTAAGGTTGGGAAAGACCCCCAAGATCATCAAGTCCAGCTGTCTGATCCCCACCCTGTCCCCAGACCATGGCACTGAGTGACACATCCACTCATTCCCTGAACACCTCCAGGGATGGAGACTCCACCTCCTCCTTGGGCAACCCCTTCCAATGCCTGAGCACCCTTTCCATGAAGAAATTCCTCCTGATGTCCAACCTGAACCTCCTCTGGCACAGCTTGAGGCCGTTCCCTCTCTACCTGTCCCTTGTTCCCTGGGAGCAGAGCCCGACCCCCCCAGCTGTCCCTCCTGTCAGGGAGTTGTGCAGATCCAGAAGGTTCCCCCTGAGCCTCCTTTTCTCCAGGCTGATCCCCCACGGCTCCCTCAGCTGCTCCTCACAGGACTGGCTCTCCATACCCTTCCTTGTTATTAATTAATCTCAGTGTTTACTGAATACAATTTCTCAGCACCAAAACCTGATAGTTTTTCTGGAGGGTCGGTGTGCAGCTTCCAGTGGACCTTTTTCTGGGGGGAAGATCACTGATGTTTATTCCAGCAAAATGCCCACAGAAAGAGAGGTGATCTTTCTGGGCAAAGACATGCACTGGCATGGGAGACTCTGTGGAATTCTACTGAATTCTGAAAAGCCTGAAAAATCAAAGGAAATTTGAATTCCAGTGGGAAAAAGTCTGACTATTTGGGAAAATACTGAGTATTGCTGTCAGGAAGCGGCCCGAGAGCCCGGGAGGAGTTTGTGGGGTGTCGCAGTGCCATCCTGTGGGCCAGGGAGGTATGAGACAGGGGACACCTGCACTGGTGCCCCGCGGGTGCTCCCTCACTCCCCATCAGCAGGACACGGGAGGGAACGGGAAGGGTAAAACCTGGAAAACCCCTGGGCTGGGATAAAGGCAGTTTTATAGGGGAAAGGAAGAGCAGTGCACATAAGCAAAGCAAAACAAGGAATTAATTTCCAGCTTGTCATGGGCAGGCAGGTGCTGGGCCATCCCCAGGAGAGCAGGGCCCCATCACACTTAAGGGTGACATGGGAAGACAAAAGCCATCACCTTAAACATCCATCCCTTTCCATCTTCTTCCTCCCCGTCATACACTGATGATGCTGTAAGATCTGGAATGTCCCTTTGGTCACTTGGGGTCACCTGTCCCAGCTGTGTCTCCTGCCACACACCCCCAGCCCCCTTGCCAGTGTAGGAAAACCAGTTTGTTCTGTGTCAGCACAACCAAAACCATCCCTGTGTTGTCAACCCCGTGCTCAGTACAAACCTGAAACACAGTCCCTGTGAAGGAAATTAACTCTACCCCAGCCAAAACCAGCCCAGCCACAAAGGCTCTGCTGACATGAGCAGCACTGTCTGCCTCAGCATTTATTAATCTGTTTCCTTTTATGTAGACAAATTCAGGATTTTCTGTGGTTTTTTTTTTGTCTCCAGGGTTAGCTTTGAAGGAGCTGCTTTGATGGCAGCTGAGGACAAGCACTTAGCCTTGGGATGGATTTAGGGAATGTATACGGGACTTGCGACATGGTGCATTTTCTGGAGCAAGTCAGTGTAGTCATTGCACAATGCCATTAAACGTAGCAACGACCTTCTAATGTCAGAATTAAACACACCATGTGCTGGAAAGTCAGGATTCCTCAAAGGAGTCCCAGATGGCTCCCAGGGAGAGAAGTGTGAGCTGCATATGGCCAGCGCTGTGTGGGGTTACACTGGGGGTTTATTTGAGGAAGAATGGTGCAGTGTTGGGAGTTTCCTTGAATATTTTGATTTGCTCAGTCAAGCTGAAACAACCAATCTCACACGAGGCTGGGTTGGATCTTTCCACTTAGTTATGCCAGTTGATTTGATGTGTCCTTTGCTACAGAGGAACACTAGAAGAAGTTCATCTTCTTGTTAGGAACAGAGCTGCTCACTTCACGATCCTGCTGCTCTTTTCTGCTTGCCTTCTTTAAGATGGGCCCTATAAATACACTGGATCTGGTCTGTTTAATCACCTCTCCCTTATCTCTGCACAGTGTGATAGCCTGGCTGCCTCAGGGGTCTGTCCTAATGAAAGTGAGTAAAATTTGCTTCAGTGGAGTTACATCCA
Source organism: Donacobius atricapilla (assembly GCA_013397315.1). Classification (NCBI taxonomy): domain Eukaryota; kingdom Metazoa; phylum Chordata; class Aves; order Passeriformes; family Mimidae; genus Donacobius; species Donacobius atricapilla. The sequence continues at coordinate 68,632 of WBMY01010273.1, read as the reverse complement.
CTTGAACTTACTTTCCCTACATTTTTGCCATACCCAGGGAGATTCAAAGCCTGAAATTATTCTCAGCTAACTCGCTAGATGTTGCTCCTGTCTGTAGATCTTACTTGCATATGTAGTCTGAGTGGGATTGCATCTCTCACCACTGAGGGGGACTCCAAGACTTTGCATGGTAGCAGGAGGCACCGGTTGGGTTTTCAACATGAATGTTATTCCATGTTTTCAATTCATAAATGTAGAAGGTGTCTGAAATGGGTTGAAAATTTCCCCAGGTGAGTTTAGATCCCATTCAGAGCATAGTCCAATTTTTCATGTCTCTGGTCTCAGAAAACTTCACTGAGGAGTGTTGGGCTACTTACTATGAATTGTTGAGCTATTTATTATGAATTGTTCCTCTCAAAATTAGGGACAATAAAGGACAGAGAAATGGGTGCCCAAAATTAACCCCCTGCAACCCTCTACACATAAATGAACTCCACCTTGTAAAAACCAACAGCAGTGTAGGAGGTTTTGTTTCTGTACCAGACCTGCATTCTGCCTTCTGGAACTCAGCCCCTTTAGACTTCAAGCTGAGCATCCAATGTCATTCACCACATGGGAAATTCTTGGTTTATTTTTGTACTTTAAATAGTATTTAAAAGTAACCAAACAATAACTGAGTAATGAGTAAGTCATAGGCAAGGAGTACTTTGGTATTTTGTTTCTCTTACGCTTCACATTTGCCTTCGTGCCCATTCCTTTTAAGGGTTTTATTACTTTTGTATTTATAGAGTTATAGAGGTAGAAGAATATTCTTTGGTCCACCTGCCACTCTTCTGGCCCAGTCCAAACCCTTTCTGTTGCTTTCTCTGTGTGAGTGAAAGTAATCATAATTTTGATGGTGCTTTCCAGCAGTGTCATAAATTTGGATATAGGATGGTTTCATGCCAGTCTCTTTCTGCTGTGCTGGCTAAACCCTGGCTTAGTGGACAGATTTAGAATGTGAGGTTTGCTGGCCACAACTGGTTGGGTTTTTCCCAATATTTGCTGTGTTGAATGATTGTGTGTTCTGCTGTAACTGAATAAAACAGCTCAGTTATACTTTCTAAGCTGTTTGCAGAGGTCTGCTTAAGGCTGCAGTGTTTGATCCCTGCAGATGCTTTGTTTATAGAACCCCTGATGAAAGGTTGTTCAGAAAAATTTAGATCTGGGCTTTTTGATTTTTAGGTAATTCAATAAAAATTTTCATGCTAAACTCAAAAACCTGTTTATGAAATTCATTAGCTTTTTATTTACTGGGAACATTTCTTTGCACAACCCTTGCTTTGAACAGGCAGGTAACATTACACACCTTAAACGTGCAGCACTTCCAGTTCAAGAGGAGTCACATTTGCTCCAGAGAGTTTTCCTAAATGAATTTACAAACCATAAAGGAGCAAGAATCTTCTACCTGCAGGTCAGAAACAAGCTGTAAGTGAGTGTATTCAATTTCTAAGCATTTTTTGATTTTTAATACACACGATGCATAAAAGGAGATCCTAGACACCAGATATTGACTATTTAGAGTTTCATCCTCTCCTCTTTCCCAGTGGAACATCTCTACAACCTTTGGGGAAGATCCATATTATATACCTAAGTGTAAAACTAAAACTGGAATCCGACCAAACCACCACTGTGATTGCTCACCCAGTGGGGAAATCCAGGGATTTGTCAGAGGTTCGATTAATGCAGCTGCTGCAGACATACCTTTCTGCCTCTGAATTGTCCGATGAGGTCTCTGCCTTACCAAATTCCAAACAATCACTGGGATTCAATTATTGCTGCTCTGAATCTCTTGAAAATGGTGAGCTGGCCTCAACATCTCAATTTGTTCATCCTCTGTAATCCCTGGAGTGAAAACTCTTTTCTCCAACAAATAAATCCACAGGAAAAAACTTGACATTAAAGAAAACTCACTGAGGGAATTTTGCTTTGAAGATCAGCACATATTTAGCCTGGAAAGCAGAGATTGCTCACAACGGTGGGGAACTCAAAGCAAGCAAGTTATGCATTTTGTTGGTAAACCTGGCTTTTCTTTGTCTTAGAAAACTTTCTGAAGAGCAGATGCAAATGTGTTGGTGTGTATTTATGTTTATGTAAGGATGCATATTTATGCATATTTTTTGCTGCTGACATTTTCTCCTTTCAGAACCTGGGCAGAGCTCTTGACAAATCTTGTTCACTTTATAGGCTTCTCCCATCTCTGATGTTTCTCCCACTTCTTTCTCCTCCTTTGGGCTTTGGCAGTGTGACAAACAACCTTCTGGTTCAGGGCTTTCTCACTGCCACACTTTTTACAGCCTGTTCTTTATCTTTTTCTGGCTACTTGAGTCGTTGCCAAGCAGTAGTGGGAGCTATGGAAGCTCGGGGATTGGAAAGAGTATGGTTTTCATAGTGGAATAAACTGCTTTCAAACCCCTGCACTGAGTGGGAAAGGGAATTGTGGTAGAAAATGTTGTGTAAAAACATAAACGGTGCAAACTCCTTGCAGTGCAGGGCTTGAGCTGCTCAGCATTTTGGCAGGCACAAGCTGAACTTCTTTAAGCTCATTACTAGCCCTGCACACACAACCTGCACCTCAGTTTTGTTTAGCACTCAGGAGTCCTGAAATTATGAATTTAAGATCATATCCCATCCATGTACCTGTGGTGGGTTAACCCTGGGCTGGATGCCGGGTGCCCCCCAAAGCCACTCTGCCACTCTCCATCCTCAGCTCCACAGGGAGAGGAAATATCATTAAAGACTCTTCCTCTCATCCAGTGTGGGGTCCCTCCCATGGGAGTCAGTCCTCCAGGAACTTCTTCAGCATGAGCCTTTCCCATGGGCTGCAGTTCTTCATGACCTGTCCAGTGTGGATCCCTTCCACAGGATGCAGTCCTTCATTTATTCCAGTCATTTCTTCTTTCTCCTTCTTTTGTTGTGGAAGACTGCTGATACTTTTAATAACTTATTAATAGCCCTTTAGATTTCATGAGTCACCAGCACAGATGCAGCTGTAATGGCCTGCACAAAAGTGTGACAATGGAGAAGTCCCTAAAGGAAGATAAGTTCTTGCAGGCCAAACTTTTTTTGTTCTGCTGTCTCATAACTTGTCTCAGATCTAATTTTAAAAAATAAAATAAAAAATTTAAATTCCCTTATTTGCTCTGATAGATTCTCTTGCCCCTGGCACAGAGGGAGGGGCTATAAGCCAGATTGTCGTTATAGATCTGTCTTAAAATGACCTAAAATTAGATTCCATAAAAATGGCTCTGGGAATTCCCCAAGTCCCAGTTAAAGTAAGAATCAGACCTTCTGTCTCTGTCCTTGAAGAGCACAGTACTGCAATGCACCCTAACAAACCTTGCAACCTTCTAGCAAACATATTTCATCTCATGCAAGAAGACAGGTGTGTAATTCCCAGGATTGGCCCCAAAGCCAAGCCCAGTAGGCATCAAGGTGAGCAAAGAAATGTAACACTTTCCATTTTACCCAGCTGCAGTTGAAAACAGATTTCAAATTCAGCTCCTTCAAATATTCTCATGGAGAAATTAACCCTTTGGTTGTTGTGGCTTTATTGTGACCCATGTAAAATTACACGTTTTCTTGTGCATTTTTTTTAACACAACACTGTTTTTTTGTTTTTTCCTTCCTAGGCTGGATTTTGGCTGCTGCAAGGCTGTCATGTCAGAACACTGCAAAAGAGGTTGTTGCATCTTCTTTCTGTAACGTTGGTGGAGTTTCTCTCTGTGTGGGGGTACAACCTTTATGGTCAGGAAACTGTTTTCCTTGCTCTGTGGTTTTCTTGTTGCTGTTGCTTTTAAAGGGGTCAACACTCTTAGTTCCAGGAAACTGAAACTACATGTGAACAGGGACTGGAGGAAGGAAGCAGGGAGAATCCCCAACAAGATTCCGATGCGTCTTATTTCTGGGAAAACTAAATAAAGCCAGATTCAACTGCCAGTGGCTAAATAGCAGGAATTTATGAACTGTTCCTCAAAAGCCCCAGACAAGCACTGAGTCCTGTGAGAAGATGGAGATTGACACAGGACACCTCCAGAAGAATCTGCTGTTGAAACTTCCTTTAAGCCTTTTTTTCAAGTGGAACATCCAGACCTGGCAAATGTATAAGGTCAGCCCTTAAAAGAACAAAGAGCTCTCTCCAAGAAAATCAAACAAGTGGCCGAAGTCTGTCCATTTGTCTGCCTTTCTTTTTGGCCTTGGATTGCTGTGCTTTTCAAAGCTGTGCTTTCATAACTCAGATAAAAGGGTAGATGTTTCATGTAGCTCTGCAAGTAGTAATCATCCTGTTCATGCAAAATACCTGCTACCTGAGGGATGGGCCCAAACCAGAGGTGTTTCTCATTTACCTACAAAGCGTCTGGCTTTAACGTCTGTACAGTCAGTTCTTGTGAACATGTGAGTCCATTGCCTGCTTTAATGGAGTTAGTGACTTATTTTCAGTGGTCGTAGAGAGTTTCACTGAAATAGCGCTGTTTGTAGTCTATTGTGTAACTTAGGAGACACAATAGCCAGGCAGTTCTGCCATTGTAATATTATTGTACGTGGCGCTCCCAGAAAATGCTCTGAAGTCTTCTCTTGTTGCACCATTGTGATAAAAACCTCTGCTGCTTTTCAAGCTCCACAAGTCCACTCTGTGCCATGCTGAAAGTGAAAGAAAACCCAATTAGCTCTGAAAAGTGAAGGGCAGAGAGGGGTGCTCTGGGCCTGGAATTCCCTCCCTTTGGCAGCAGCAAAGGTCAGCCGTACAGCCAGATTTCTGTGACCACGTGTGGATCCAGCTTGTGTGTGTTGCCAGCTCTCTGCACAGGAGGGTGGGAGGGGGCATAGGAAGAATTGATTCTGGAAGGGGAGAGCCTGAGAGCAACAGTGGAGTTAAATATGACAGCTGGCATTTTCAGATGATAGTTTGATGGATGCTGGGCATCCAGCTTCCTTAGAACTCTTTATAAGTGATACCCTCTATATCTTCCTGAGTGACTTTTAGCCTGTCTGGCAGTTTTCACCATCAACGAGGGAGGGAAAAGAGGTGGGAAGCAGCTCTCTCTGGTTTGGCAGCCCTGGGACTGGAATACCTCCTTGTGGCTGCTGGCTGAGGGTCTGGATCTCTGGGGAGTTTCCTGATTACCTATGGCTCCCACAGGCTTGTCGGACTGGGCTTAGAGAATCCCTGAGCTGCCAGATGGAGGCTGCTTTTGGTGCACCTCTTTTGAGTAGTCTTGGCAATGGATGTGATCTTGCAGTCATTCAGAGGCAAAATGCACTCCACAATCCCAAAGGACCTGCTCTGTCTCTCAGTGCAGGCCAGCTGTGGGAATCCTCTGAATCCCTTCCTCCTGGCCTGTGTGTCAAGGCCATGTGGCTGACCATAAGTGACCAGAGCTGCCATGGATCCTTCTTACAAGGGCAATCATCTTCAGAGTCAGCATAGGTGCAGGCTCCCTTTGGAAAAGTGTGAATATCCTGGGGAAATCCATGGGGCAGAAACCTTGGGCCATACTGTGTGCCCATGCCATCAGCAGGGATGATATTGACAGGAGTGATTTGCTTTTGGTGTGAAACCTTGCTCTGATGCATCATTTCAAGTATTACAGCTGGAATTTGCGGGCCAGATCATGCGGTGAGATAAGTAATTCCAGCTCCCTTACTGGAGCTGATTTATACAGGTCAGGTCCAACATTTCTGAGAAATTGTTGATGGTGGGGGCTTTTCTTGTTTGTTTGTTTCACTGGAAACTTGAGGCCTTTCAAATAAAGAATGTGAGGTGTAGGGAATTTTTAGCTGGCGTATTGCATCAGGATGTTTGCTGCATTCAGGCTTTGAGAACACAAATTCTCTGCAGACAATCCCACACACAGTGGGAGACGAGGTTATTGGGCTTGGAAGTGCACCAGGGACATGGTACTTGGTGAACTTTGAAGAGCAGTCATTGTCATTAGTGGTGGTGCCATAATATGTGCTTGAGTCAAATCCAGCGTTGCACAGGTGAGAACCTGATGAAACCTTGTAACTCAATATTTGTGGTTGTTCCTGCTGGTGTGATCCACCGTTGACTAGGCTAGACATGAATAAAATCAGTATTTTTTAAACTGTTGTGTGGGGGTTTTTTATGTCAAAAAGGCTGGTTGCCCTCTTCGACTTTATTGTGTTCATATGAAATGTTTGATGTGGAGTTAATACAGGTCTGCAGCTTTTTTAGGACAGTCTACGTCCCCTTGCACAATTTCACCTTCCCTTCCTCACAGGTGGATGCTTCAGTGCTGCACTGAACTCCTGCCACAGAGCAAGATGTAAAGATAATTTGGCATGTCCTCCTGCTGGTCCTGCAGGGGTGGTTCCTCTCTGCTGTGACACCTCTGCCTGCCACCAGGTTGAAGTGATCTCCTGGCTGGAGATCATTGCAGTGCTGGTGATGGATTTGCCTGACTCCATTCCAGCCCTTGCTCAAGGAAAGGTGTTTTTAAGGTGCTTTTCCATCTCCCAGATTATGTGTCTGGTTGGATACCAAGACACAACGGAGCCAACTCAGGCCCTCCCCAGAGTGTTAACCACCTTCCACACCTTCCAACCCCTGTCCTCCATTGTGGGCACTGCATGTGGGAATGCTCAGTGGAAATCTCCAAATTACTGCTCACTCAGCTTTTGCTTGCTTCTGGACGTGGGAGCCACAAAGATAAGCCTATGTACGCGGCGTTTATCCATGTGTTGCCTCACAGTCATGCTGGGAGAGGGCAAGGAGACAACAGTCAAGGAAAAAGCCTTGTTTTCCCACTGGGTGCAGGAGTCTGTGTCTTGCTGAAGGGCAATGTTTCCCACACTGATTTGTTTTCTTCCTTCTTCTCCCCCGCCACTGTGCCAGCGTTGTTCCTGATGAGGACATGTGCTTCTCTGCTCTCTGTCACTCACCCAAATCCCTCACTGTCTCTAAATTTGAGCCCTGGACACATTTGTTCATTTGAGTTAATCCACATCTTTGTTTTAAAAAGTCTTTTTTTCTCTCAGCTGCCCCATTTCAAACCACACTTGCTTACTTTACTTCATCTTTTTCCCTTCCACAGCCAGCCCAGATGATTCTTGACTCCCCTTCTGGAGGGAAGTTGCTGTCCCAAACCACACTGCATTTGAGTGGCACAAATGCCACCAAGGAACTATGTCTTGGATCCCATCATTACAGACTCCATCACTGCAAGCCTGCATCAGCAGCGCTCCTAACCTGCAGCAGCCTGTGTAGAACTGAGGTTGCTCACAACTGCCAAAATGTTTGACAGTTGGATATAAAATGTCCAGGCAATATCACATAAGTCATCTTTTTACCCCTCAAAAATTAATCAGATTCGGGTTACAATGATGCAGCCCCCTTTATCTCCCTATCACCACCACCTCTCCCTCTTTTGTATTTATTAAGTAAAACTCAGAATTTTTCTATTTAAAAAAAAATCTCATCTATGAAAATGCCTTTTTTTATCTAGTAGGTAGAAACGATCTGAAGGGAGGAGTGGGCATCTCACCTGCCTCAGGCTGCTGCAGGTGGTCATCAGAACTGTAAATGGGTGATGGAGATAAGGGCACTTCTGGTCAGGCTGCCCTGACCTCCAATCCTGTAAATACTCATTTCGTGGCTTCCTTCTGAAATCTGGGATTTAGGGAGCCCCAGCAAAAGGTGAGGCCACTCCAGAGCTGTGTCTGTGAGTCCCAGGAATCTGTTCTCCTACATTTTCTCAGTCCCTCACATGGTGTTGAATTCTGTGACACCCTCTTCAGTCTGGCTTACTGCAGAAAAATTAAAGAGAGTTTTTTAACCAATCAGGCTTAGGGTAGGTTTGGGAAAAGGTTTTTAGAGGGTGAATTATGAAGGCATAAGCTGTGCAAGGCTGACAGTTGAGCTGCATCTGCCGTAAGGGCCCACAGAATATTAAACTGCATTCGTGGAAATACAGGTATAAAAGAAATGTCAGGAAGAAGAAGCAGCAGAGAGGAATATAAATGTATTAATTTTGAGTACAGCATTTGTATTTGCTGTCATAATTGGTCTGTTAAAATGATTTTCCTAGAAGTAAATTAGCGATCCCAGTAGAGAATACAATTTGGAGAGTCATTGAATTAGAAGAAATGAAATCAAAGACAGAGTAGCATCTCTTCTGTTAAATAACTGTGGCAGAAACTGTGTTGCAGACAGATTGAATGTTGACAGATCATCAGAACTGAATGATGTTCACTCATGACTTTCAAGGGAAATAGTGGAATTACTTACGGCACTTCATTCACTTAATCCTCCATTGTTGCTTGAAGTCTGTAGAGTAACAAAGGTGGTGACTTTCTTTAAAACAGTTTGCACAAGCGTATCTAAGGTACTGCAATCTGGTAAATTTATCTTCTGTAGGAGGACAATTAATTGTACAACAAGGAATTGAATCAACTAATGCCTGATAAATACAAAAAGGTCCTTCATAAAAATCACCATAATTTCTGTTATGGAAGGTTTTGTTTTAGGATATTGATTTCTTTGGAGGGATAAACAAATGGTAATGGTCAGTCTCTTTGGTTAGGTCAGAAGGTTTTAGAGGGAAATGTCCAGTCATGGGATCAAAAGAGAAGATCCTGGCATGGTTAGAAATGGGAAACAGTGAGCTTGTAGGGTTCGGTGGTCTGCATGTGGTCATTCTTCAGACTTCAATATTCATGCAGAAGATTGGCAGAATCAGGAAACTTATGTCTATACCAAAATCCGTTCAGTTTCTACAGTAAATGGTATTAACTGGCATTACATACCTTTGATCCTTAGGAGAGATCTAGATCTGACCTTTCCCAAGCTCTGATGGAGTAAAATAACTGTTTCCCAGTCTTTTATTTGCAGATGCTCTAAATATTGTTGCTGGGGATGAGAACAGCAGTACAGTAAGTAGCAGCTCGCTGACAACCAATTATTTTTTCTTAGTGACCTTTATGGACTCCTTAAAACTTGTCCACAGACTCTTAAAGAGTCTTGAACCATAACTTGATGGACATTGGCTGCATTGTGTAGAGTTCATCCCTAATTATCGAATTTATTGCAGGCAGCAGACATCCACTACTGCTGAAAAGGAACAAGGAGTGTCAAGAGTGAGAGTCTGAGGCTCATGAAAAGGAAGAGGTGAAATTCTCACCAGAGAAATGTGACAACCCAGTGTCTATTTCTCTTTATGACCTGGCCAAATTTGTGTGAAATGTTGAGGTTCTTGGTGACACCATGAGGTCTGCACAGCTTACTCTCTTTCCAAAGGGGGAAATGATATTCCATTCCCCAGACCAATCCAAGCCAGTGTGGCTGCTGGTTTTGTCTTTGAGTGGAGCAGACAAACTGCCTGGCTATCAATTTTGTGTACATTACCAGCTCCCCATAGACCAGGCCATTTCCTGAGCAGTGATTTTCACGGTCATAGGGGAATAATTTCCCTTTTTGTTATTAGAAAAATTCACCCTTTCCAGTATGCTTGATACTGTGTTTCAGGAAGTCACTTCCTATCCTAAACTTATTATATAGGGATGTGCAGCTGTAGCTTCTTCCAAATCAACCAGGTGCTGTTTGCCTCCTGCAGCTGCTCACTTTGTGTCTTCTGATTGCTCTGCACACCCAGTACAGTCCTGCTATTCCTTCACATGTCCACGTATGAATCAAACCTGTGCATCACAGAAGGAGGGAAGAAAGCTCCCAGGGATTTTCATCCATACCACACACCCCTGACCAAGCTGCAGTTCCAGACTGGAGACAGCACCAGGTGTCAGAGGCACCAATACACTGTGCCGTAAAGGGCTGAATCTCAGTGATACCTTTGCCCTGTGCATGCCCAGAAATGGGGATGGCCATTCCAGAATCTGCTGATCTGCTCTTCCTCTGACTATCCCTGAAGCCAGAGGAGGAAGTTTGCAAGGATAGCTTGCCTTACATCTGCTGCACAGTTCTGTTGTTGGGACATAAGAGGAGACCATGAAACCTCCTAGGAAAGTGGGTGCAGTGAGTTGAGCTGATGGGATTTTCACCCCTCCAACCCCCTAATTAGGGGTTTTCTGCTTCTCAGTCCTGTACTAGGGTTTAAAAGATGAGATGGAACCTGTGGCTCGGTCTTCAAAGGTGTTTATTCTATTTCTTATCTCAAGGTCTTACAGCAGTCACAGCGCACTGAATAAATGCAGCTACAGGAACATGGACGGAGAGTCCAAGGTCGTTTTTAAAGATTTCTAATCCAATTAACTCTTAAACCATACTATATTTACAGTTTTATGCCAATTACTATTACCTATTCTAGACACGCAATTTCTACATCAAATCCATTCTACCAATGTCTTTGTGCCACCATCACAGCAGAAGATGGGAGTAGACGAAGAAGAAGAACATGAGGTAATGCCCAAAATTCTCCATCTTGCTCTGATCTAATTCTGTACTAAAAACCCAAAACTACAAATTTTCACCCTGTGACAAACTAAACTACTATTTATTTTAAATCGTTGTTGTTTTCAATTCATCTGTGAGTGTTGGAAGTTTTTCCCATGGACTAAGGTCAAAGACAGTGCTTTCCTGGGGTCCCAGCCAGGGTCTTGGACTCTCCAGGGCAGTTTTCGGACTCTCCACATGCCTCGGACCCCAACACTGAGCAGCATAGGTGGAGGTGGAACCCTCCCCAGAGGCTGGGCAGGCGGTGCCCTTCATCCATACCATGATTTGACCTGGGCTTGGAGAAAAGATTGGCACCATTCTCAGGCATGCCAGAGATTTCTGATTAAATTTTTAGTAAGCCTGACATTCCAAATTCCCCTCTGCTGTAGTGTCCAAATTTTTGGGTCTGGTTTTTGCTGTGAAGTGAGCTGAGGCAGCCCCAAATCCCTTTGTCCATCCATGTGCCTCTGGGCACCCTGTAGGGAGCAAGATCCCACCCGCATCACCTACCGTGTAGTGCCTCCTTTTTCCCTCATGAATAGCGTTTACATTGCATTATATCCCTTGAGCTTTCTCCCTCTTAACTGGCCCCTGCCTGTTCCCAGCTCTGACCTTCCCATGCCACACCTGCATTCCGTTCTCTCTGCCCAGGCTGGGCTGGGATGAGCACAGCGCTCCAGCAGAGGGCGCGGGATCCATTCAGGAATAAGCGGTTCCAATTCCTGATTATATATATATATTTTTTTTCCCTCTGCAGTGCTGTTTCAGGTGTGTGAATACTTGCCCCTACAGATTCTGCCTCTAGGACAGTCTCTAGATTTTTCTCTCTTCCTCTGCTGATGGATGTGTGGGGTGTTTGCCTGCTGAGGTTATTCCATTCGGGTACCTTAGAATCATAGAATCACTGAATAACAGAATCATTCAGGTTGGAAAAGACCTTTAGGATCAATGAGTCCAACCTGTAGCCAAACACCATCTGTCATCGAGCCCAGAGCACTGAGTGCCATATCCAGTCATTCTTTGAATTCCTTCAGGGATGGAGACTCTAGCACCTCCCTGGACAACCCCTTCCAATGTCTGACAGCCCTTTCCATGAAGAAATTCCTCCTGAGGTCCAACCTGAACCTCCCCTGATGTAGCTTGAAGCTGTTTTCCCTTGTCCAGTCCCTTGTTCCCTGGCAGCAGAGCCCAAAACCCCCTGGCTGTCCCCTCCTGTCAGGGAGTTGTGCAGAGCCAGAAGGTTCCCCCTGAGCCTCCTTTGCTCCAGGCTGAGCCCCCACAGCTCCCTCAGCCCCTCCTGCTGCTCCAGCCCCTTCCCCAGCTCCCTTCCCTTCCCTGGACACGCTCCAGCCCCTCAATGTCCATCTTGTCCTGAGGTTCCCAGAAGTGCCCCAGGATCTGAGGTGCGGCCCCAGCAGTGCCCAGCACAGGGACAGTCACTGCCCTGGCCCTGCTGCCACGCCATGGCTGGCACAGCCCAGGTGCCATTGGCCTCTTGCCCACCTGGGCTCCTGTCCAGCCGCTGTCCCCAGCCCCCCCAGGGCCTTTCCCAGCTTTCCAGCCCCTCTGCCCCAGCCTGGAGCTGCAGGGGGTTGGTGTGACCCAAGGGCAGGAGCCAGGACCTGGCCTTGTTGACCCTCAGAGCGCTGGCCTGGGCCCATGGGTCCAGCCTGTCCAGATCCCTCTGCAGAGCCTTCCTGCCCTCCAGCAGAGCCACACTCCCACCCAGCTGGGTGGCATCTGAGAAATGACTGACGGTGCACTTTATCCCCTTGTCCAGGTGGTCTTTTCAAGAGAACAGGCCTCAACACTGTGCCCTGGGGAACACCTCTGGATATCCTAGCCACCACCTGGATGTAATTCCATTCACCACCACTTCCTGCGTCAGGCCATCCAGCCGGTGTAAACACAGTGAAGAGTGGATTTTAACTTGGGAATTTTAACTTGCAAGTTTAGAGGACAGGGAAGGTGCAAGGCTGACAGTGGGAGAAGTGCTAGCTGCATTACAGAGCTGCTCTGCCAGTAGGATGAGATTCTACTGTTCCCTTTTCTAAGTACAATACATGATCATATCAGGCTTTCCTGGCTTTAAAATTGATGGCAGATGTACTCCCCAGATAATGAGTCTCATAAAAAAACTGTATGAAATCTCCTGTTGAATTCCATAGCAGAGGTGCTGTTCCAATTTAAAGGTTACAGGATGACGCAAAAAAAGAGCTAAAGAAAGGTTATCCTTTTCCACTCAGCCTCTGGAACCTGGGTTATTACAGAGCTGACTTTGCCAACACTAAAGCAGATGCTTTTGGATGACTGAAAGCTCTCTGTGGACAAGGAAATGTAGGAATGTTCCCCATGTGTGAATTGCGCAGAACTGCAGAGGGCCAAGAGCCGTACCACCATGATTTGTTGCCAAGCTTCTCATAGCAGAGCAGTGCCACTTGAAGTTTCTCTGAAAGAGAGCTAAAGTTCCTTTATTTTTTTCAAACTGGAAGTATTTTATCACATGGCATTATAGAATTTTTAAATTACTGTTAATCTTGGTCTTATGTATTAAAATAAAATAATGACAATACTGTCATACTGTCAACTCTTTTTCATTATTAAATTTCATGCTATCTTATAGACAGGCCTGTAGCTTAGAGATTTGGCAGCAGGTACTCTTCTGCTTCAAAGTCTTTACTCCTCTTATGAGTGAAGGATGGGATGACTCCATGAACCAGCTGTTTAAAAAAAAGGCTGGATGTGGCACTTGTGCCATGGTTTAGTTGATAAGGTGGTGTTAGGTCACAGGTTGGAGCTGATGATCTCCAAGGTCTTTTCCAACTTGGCTGATTCTGTGATTCTCTAAATCTGTGACCAAAGCCCTGCTCTGACATTGGTGCCACGGTGGAGCTGCCTCTTTTCCTTGGGGCAGTGGCAGCAGCAGCAGATGCCTTTGTTGTGGTGTGTGACAAGTCTTTGGTCCTATGCTCACACAGTTATTTGAACACAAACATTCTTGTTAAAGTCTCAAACATGAGTGTGGCCTAGGCTTGTATACAGCAAGAGAGCACAGAGCCTTCATGTCTTAACATACCTGGTATCAAAAGGCTCTTTTCCTCTTTTCTTGTGGCTATCACAGCTGAAGTTATCCCGAATTTGGGATTGTGGCAGATGCTAAGGAGCACAGCAAAGCAGATTCAGGGGAGGGAGGATATTACCTGGCATGGGAAGGGTGGGAGATCTTACAGACTTCCAGGTTTTAGTGACTGAAATCCCATTTCGTGCCACTAGAGGATACTCAAACTGTTGCCAGCTTGTAAGAAACAGCTCCTTAATCTCTGCTTCTCTGGAAATCAATTGCTAGGAGAAGGAAGTGTCTTTGAGAGGAATAAAGGGAGTAGATGTTAAGGCAGATCTAAAATCTTTCTTTTAGGTTTCAGTGGGAGTTCAGTGAATAGAATCACGTGCACAAAAACTGAAGCAACGAGTCACAGCAAATGGAGCTGACGAGCTGCCTGTACGTAAAAGCTGCAGCTTTCTCTGCATCAGAAAGTGGCTGGTTCCTGGGAGGTAGAACTGGTGGAGCAGCCACATCCTGTTGTGAGAGAGGCTGGAAAAGCTGGTATGGGAGAGAGAAGGACACATAGAGAGGCTTAGAGAAGGTGCTGCTGGGGCATGTCTAGATTTTGTTCTGGTTGGATAGCTGGGATCTGCTGCAAGCCAGAGACATAGTCTTGATTCCAGTTAACATTGTAGAGTCAGAGGAGCAGAGCAAATGCACAACATTCACTGCAGGACTCACTTTCTGAGGTGAATTGCAGTGGGGGCCTTATGTGGGGATCCAGAGGCTGTTTAACCCCTTCATAAAAATCAAATCATTTCATTCAGGGCAGAGTCCAATGCTGTCATGGGCTTCTCAAGGAACTAACAAGAAACCACTACTATCTGACTCCAAAAGTCAGGCCAAGCAGGGCTTAAAGCATTTTCTTACATTGGCCAAGCTTGGCTGCATCAAACACGCCAGCAGTGCTGCTGCTGAGTGTGACAGTGTCACCACAAATCCTCCTATTTGGATGGATGCAGGGAAAAAATTCCTCTCTGACATCTAGTAACATTCCCTGCTCAGCAGGGTCCTAGTTCTAGAGGACCGTGATGGGGATAGTTACCCTGTTACAGTCTAATTTGCATCTTTTGGGGGTGGTTAGGCTGCCAAAGGTGCTTAATCTGGCAATTAGAGTAACACAGAGTTCTTTGCTGCTAATCAAAGAATTTGTACTCCTTTTAAGACCCGTGGCTTTAAGACCCAGTGACTCTGTCTTGATAAAGTCACTCTCCAGCCTTCCAATCCAACACATGCAGGATTAATGTCCAGGATTTGTTCTGGGCCTGTCTTTCCAGACTGTATCTTCCCTTTAAAGACTGCAGTAGTGAAAATGGGATACATGCCACGGAAGATGTCTCCAAACTATTCTCTCCAGGGACTGGAAGATAACTTTTTTTCACATGGAGTGGTCAGAAATGCAGCAAAAGGATCCCAGGCGAAAAGGCCATGCTCTTGGATGGAGCTGCTGAAGCCAGGCCAGAGCAGGGACACCAAGGGCATCAGAAGGATGGAGCAGCTCTGCTGGGAGGAAAGGCTGAGGGAATTGGGATTGTTCAGCCTGGAGAAGAGAAGGCTTTGGGATGACCTCAGTGTGGCCTTGCAGTGCCTGAAGGGAGCCCACAGCAAAGATGGAGAGAGACTCTGGACAAGGGCCTGGGGTGACAGGGCAAGGGGCAGTGGCTTCACCCTGGCACAGAGCAGGTTTGGATTGGATGTTGGGAAGAATATCTCTCCTGTGAGGGTGGTGAGGCCCTGGCACAGGTTTCTCAGAGCAGCTGTTGCTGCCCCATCCTTGGAAGTGTCCAAGGCGAGGTTTCATGTGGCTCTGAGGAATCTGGGCTAGTGGAAGGTGCCGCTGCCTGTGACAGTGGGTGGAATTGGATGACCTTTAAAGATCCCTTCCAACCCAAACCATTCCATGATACTGTGATTATAAATTAACGTGACCTTCCATGCTAACCAAGGTCAGACAGACACTTTTTCCCTTGGTCCTGGTGACAAGAATTTCCTGACTACCTGTTTCTCTGTGTTGTCGTACCTGCCCACCTGGGTATCATCTGTATGCTGCTTGAATGAGGACCTGTTTCTGCTCTTCTGAGTGCTGTATATCAGTATTGAAGGATGCAGCCAGAGGTCTCTAAAGCTCGTGTCCTGCAAGTCATTAAGCTGTATAGATTGGCTCCATTCATGATGAACAAGCTGTTCTTTTTAAAACACTGATTTATTGTTTCGGATTGCAGCAAATTCTGCCATGTAAAACCAGAGTATCTCCTGTTTGCGTGGAGACAGTTTCTTTTAATGTATCTAAAGACATTTAATTGCTCTCTTGGTTAAATTGTAGTAATTACTCTCTGTCTTCTTGATCTCAAAGCAGTATATAACACACCTGAACTTCTTTTTTTTCTAGGCCATTGGGGTGCTTTTATACCCATAGAAAGTTTCTCCAGCTCTACTTTTGTAATCTTTCAAAATTTTTTGCACATTTCCTTCTTCTTTCTCACCTGTTTGATCTTTTTTGTCTTATGAACTGTGCCAAGTGCTTCCTTGAGTTCTTCCAAAAGAAGACACCCCTTTCATTCTGCTGGTGGACTGTGGCACAGTGAAAGATTTTTTTTTTTCCTTTGTGGTAGCCTTCCCAGAGTAGGAGTGATAATTTTAATGCCATTTGTCGATAGGGCTGTTTGTTGGAGGAAAAAAATCCTTACTTTTGCTCAGTGATGTCTAAGGATTGAGATACCTGTGGTGGGAAAGAGGAAAAGAATGGACAAGTAAATTTTCTTGCTAACCTTCTTCTGGCTCTTGAGTTTTCATCTGTAGAAAGCCATACCAGGCTCATAACTCTGCAACACTGCATTTCTAGAGGTTTTCTCATTATTTTCCATTGCTTCTGCCATTTTAAGTATATTGAGGTTTCTGGGGAATAATTCAGCTCATACTTCTTATGTCCTGGGTTGTTTTTTTTTAATGGCATCTCGGCATTCAGCTTGATTTTGAAGGTCCATGAGAGAATATCTAACACAGCTGAAAGGTTAATCTTCTCCCTGGCATCAAAAAGTGTCAGCCCACTGTGCCAGCCAGGAATATCATCCTGGTGTCTGGAAGTTCTGTGGAATGGAGCACTCTTTCACTGTCAGCATCTATGAATGGGCAGGGAAACGGGACTGGAACCTTGTGGGGAAAAACTGCTCCATGCTGGGTGAAGTTTCCTGTTCCTCTGGAGGGTTTCTCCCAGGAGCAAAGAGAGCTGGGGCAGCGTCAAGGTTTATGCAGCTGTGAGGGAAGACTCTGCCATGGCATTTCTCAGCTGGAGAAACCCAGAGCAGCCTGGATCTGCTGCTTAGAGTGTACCCACCCTGTGAGGAGGGCACTGACAATCAGAAGACTGCATGGCACCTCCATGTCTACAGAGCTAACTCAATTTCCTTGTTTTTTGGGGAAAAAAAAATCAAAACTGGGGTGATGAAAGTTAAAGGAAGGAAACCCTAGATAAGAAAACCTGCTTTCTTTTGCAACAGATAGCACCTGGCAAGGAGGATCACAGGAAGAGGGCAATCCCAAAAGGAAAGTGTTGTCACATCTTAAGGATCCACCATTAGGAGCCCCTGGGAATGACACACACACACACAAGGCTCAGCTTCTGCTGAATCCACTCCTTGGTAAATAACACAGAACTGGAGAAAGAATAAGTGCAACTGATCAAGAAAGCAGAATATCTACACTGAGCAGCTATTTGTAAGGCAGCTGCCTATAGCACAGGCACAACTTTGGCTGAATTTGGTGCCTACCTTACAGGAAGAGAATTCCTTGGAGGTTCACAGCTGTCCTCTAAGGTGGCAGAGTGGCATTTCTGGGGTGCCTGGCCCATGGCTGTGCCAGTGGCTTGCCTTTCTATTGCACTCCTGTCAAAAACTCAGGCTAGCCCCTTTCCTCCCCTGCCACTCTCTAAGGGAAATCAGGTTATTCCTGACACCTGACCATGGCCATTTTAAGTGGCTCCCCATTTTCATTGGTGTCTTCTCCACTAGTGATGCCAAGATTTTAACCCATGGGATCCCACGGTTCTCATGTGTGGCTGTCCCAGTACATACCACTGACTGCAGCTGTCCAGCCCTTCCCAAAGTGGTTGTTGGCTGGAGTCAAGTTAAAGTAGGGCAGCTAACTGGGAGTCCATCTCTGGTTAGCCTCCAGCACGGTTACTGGTTGTGCTTTTGGCCACTGGAGGGCTCTGGTTTTATTTCATAACTATGAGAGAATGATACTAAAAATTACCAGTGTCATGGGCCAAAAAGAGGTCTAAACTCCTGCAGTAGCCCCATGCCTTATCGTGATACTTGGGCATGAAAATTGAAAATGGGATGTCCAGCTTGCTACATCACGAATAACCAAGAATCTAGGACACTTGCTTGCAATTATTTGGGTTATTACAATGATTTCTCAGTCTCCTGAGGTCTGTCTCTGTACCAGTGCAGCAAAGATGTGCTCGCAAAATCTGTTTTTGTGGGAAGGAGCACTGGCACTGAAGAACAGAAGCAAGGGGGTATGTGGAGGGAGAAGCAAAGGTAGATCTACACCACTTCTGGGAGATATTTTTATCAAGGGCTGGTCAGGGGTAGGAAGGAGAGGAAACCCTACATTGTACCTACTTGAATTTGCCAAAACTCTGCCTTTTCCTTTTCCCCCCCGATTGAGAGATTGGCACAGCGCAGGAAAAACTCAGAGAGGGAGCTTTCATTCATTGCAGAGCACTGCAATGCATTCATTGTGTGTCCTTGAAGGAACCCCACATTTTGCAGCTGACCCTGAGCTTTAGCATCAGGAAAGCTTTTTTTTAATCCTTTTTTTTTTTTTTTGGCCTTCCTCAACTCTAGTCCTATTTTTAGAGCCTGTCATTTTCTCAGGGGCTTCACAGTCTATTTTTAAAAAGACTTTGCAGGCTGCCAAACCATTGTTATTTTCTCTAGGGTGATGTCAACACTGTGCCTATAGTAAACATGCCTGGCATTTACCATAGGTGATGCTTTAGAACAGATAAACATTAATGCTGAGGGTGAAAAATGCTTTTGCAAGCAGAGCCTTACTGTGAAGTGTTTCATCTCCACAGAGCATCCTTCTGCTTGCCTCATGGCTTTCCCCTTTTCTGAAACACTGTTGGTCTGACCGTCAAATTGCTCACTGCTGCATGAACCTGATCTGTACATTATTAGATCATCTAGAGTGACTGTAAATCAGGTTTGGCCCAAGACTTGCAGCATGTTTAATGTTTTTACAAAGCTTTCTTTTTCCTTGCCTTTTATATTAGGAATGAATTTAACAGCACAACTCTGAAAGAAACACGGGGAAGAGTTTAAAGGGCTTAAAATATGAACAGAAGCAAATATTCATAATAATCATTGTGGTATCATCAATTTTGGTGAAATTTTTCATATCAATCCAGCATAATCATCGCTTCTCTTTACCATCGGGGAGGGAAAAAAAAAAAAAAAAAAGGAAAATTCAGAAACAGTTATATAAAGATGTGGGAGCAGATGTACTGCTGGTGTAAGCTGGCACTGCTCCACTCATGTCAGTCAAAGTAGTTGATGTGGGGGAACATTTGTCTGCAAGGGAAGCATGATTTATCACTGAGCTCTGGTGGCTCCGTGGAAATCACAGAATGGCCTGGCTTGTTAGGGACATGGACAATCATGTGGTTCCAACCCCTGCCATGGGCCCATCCACTATCCCAGGTTGCTCAGAGCCCCATCCAACCTGGCCTGGAACACTACCAGGGCTGGGGCAGCCACAGCTTCTCTAGGAAACCTGTGCCAGGGCCTCACCTCCCTCACAGAGGATGATCACATGTCAGTTCAATGTAGTATTTGCCCTTGTCATGCTCTGATCCCCTCACAAATGTGAGGGATGATGTCTGAATTCAATCTTTTCATGGATGGTTAAGCCAATGTCTATTCTACACTTCCTGCTGTAGACAACACTGCCCAAGAGGACAATTCCTGCCCTTCAACCACATGGATTTGTTCCCTGGGCTGTACTAGCTCAGCTGTGCCTTTGAACATTGATTTTACAGACCATGGACACATGTGGAGCACCTCTTCCATCAGCCACTTGTGTGAATGTCATGGGAAGACTGAGCAAAAGTCTCTGTGGGAGACGGTGAGCCACCCTTCTGCAGAATCACCAAGGCATAGAAACTTAAACTCCCTCATTTCAGTAAAACCTGAGATTGTAAATACTTTTGCACCTTTGGACCCTGAGTGCTGGTCAAGGAAATAATGCAGTACACAGGAATGACTCTTTGTGCTGTTCTTGCTCTGAGTCCATTCCCTGAACCCAGGATATGTCCAGAAGCTTCACAGGTTGGTGGAATTTATTTCAGATATAAACCTCCAAGGGATTTCTCTTCCATGAGTTTGATCAGCTGAACCCTTGTAAACAACTGCCATCCACAGCATCCTGCAGCAAGGAGTCCAAGGCCAGGCTGGATGGGGCTCTGAGCAACCTGGGATAGTGGAAGGTGTCCCTGCCCATGGCAGGAGATTTGGAAATGGATGATTTTTAGGTCCCTTCCCACCCAGCCATTCTATGATTTTGAGATTCCTATCCCTCTTGTCCTAACCCTTCCACTCCCATCAGATTTTCAGATTCCTACAAGACACTCCTTTGGGACAGCAGTGCTCCAAACTGCTGATAACCCAGTTTGCAGTGGAAGTGCAGCAGTGACCTGGGGCTGCTGACTTGACACTCAGCCCTCCCAAACAGAGAGTCATTGCCTCTTGCACTAACCTGTCCCTTTGTTTGTTGCCTCCTCACTTGTATCTTGAACTCAAGGGGTTGCTCAGGGCTCTAAATTTCCCAGCATCCAGTTCTGGTTCTCAGAAGGCCCATCTCAAGTTCACCAGGAGACCCTTGAACTTTCGTGAACCTAACCCGAGACTCACATTTGTAACCAAACCAGGGGTTTTTTTCCTAGGTTTGCTTTTCATTGCAGGTGCCTCACACTTTTCTCACATTTCATGCCCCTGGACACAGAACCATTTTGAAGCCCGCAGGAAAACGGCCTGACTTCAAGTTCTGTTGGCAGCAGCCCCCATGCTCTGAGAAGGCACCAGTTCTGCCTCATGCTGCTGGCAGCCGAGCTGGTTGGCTGCCTCTGAAGGTACAACTGCCACAGCAGATGGCTGGGAGGCTAGCAGGGAATTTATTCAGAACTCTGCATAAATGAGGCTGCCTTTTCTCTGATGGAATGGCAGCCGAGAGCACGCTCACATCCCCACCCACATCTGCACAGTGACATCCAGGAGCTCCGTGGTGACCCAGGAGTGGAGGAGCCACCCTGTCTGTCACACACCAACTCCTCTGCGCTGCTCTAGCCCACAGTCTGTGCCAGCTCAGAGGGGCTGTGGGCTCCGTCTGCACTGCTGAGCAGCGGAGGTGTTCCAGCAAGAACTGAACCCACTCTGTTCATGGGGGAGTGGAGCAGAGCCTCCATCTCAGGGACATCCTTTCAGACAGCCTTCATGACCCGTGTCCAATCAGCAGCCCCAGGTCACTGCTGCGCTTTCACTGCAAACTGGGTATCAGCAGTTTGGAGCACTGCTGTCCCAAAGGAGTGCCTTGTAGGAACCTGAAAATCTGATGGGAGTGGAAGGGTTGGGACAGGAGGGATAGGAATCTTAAAATCATAGAATGGCTGGGTGGGAAGGGACCTAAAAATCATCCATTTCCAAATCCCCTGCCATGGGCAGGGACGCCTTCCACTAGACCAGAGCCACATCCAACCTGGTGTTGGACACTTCCAAGGATGGGGCAGCCACAGCTTCTTTCGGAAACCTGCGCCAGGGCCTCACCACCCTCACAGGAGAGAATTTCTTCCTGATATCCTATCTAACCCTGCTCTCTGTCAATGTGAAGCCACCCCCCTTGTCCTGCAGACCCTTATCAAGAGTCTCTCTCCCTCTTTCCTGTAGGCTCTCTTCAGGCACTGGAAGGCCACACACCCAAAACCTTCGCCTCTGCAGGCTGAACAATCCCAATTCCCTCAGCCTTTCCTCCCAGCAGAGCTGCTCCATCCCTCCGATGCCCTTGGTGTCCCTGCTCTGGCCTGGCTCCAGCAGCTCCCTGTCCTTCCTGTGCTGGGCCCCAAGGCTGGGTGCAGCCCTGCAGGAGGAGTCTCACCTGAGTGGGGCAGAGGTGCAGAATCCTCCTCTCCCCTCCCCTGTTGCCCACACTGGGGGCTCAGCCCAGCACACGCAAGCAGGGCAGGGCCAGTTCTCACTCACAGCACTCCCAGGTCCTTTCTGGCAAAATTTCCCTCTATTTTCCTGGGGTATAATGCAGTATTAGATGCTGGTGTTGCAGTGAAGATGGCTGAGCAGAAGGAAAGCTGCAAACCCTCAAGAAGTTCCCCCTTCAGTGCCTGTTTCCAAGGGTTAAGCATCTCCACCATGAGCTGAAGCAGATGTGAAAGGCCCTTGGTCAGAGGCTGTGACTGCTTGCAAAGATACCCAGAGGTAATGGGATTTGAGCTGCCAGTTCCCTGACTTCTCTCTCTCTGTCCCTAGAGCAGCTGCATTATTTTTTGTCTTTAAACACTCCTGCTATGCAAAAAAAAAAATCCCCACTGATGTTACTGCCTCTGAGTCATGCCAGCAAATTTGTGTGCCGGTATATTTTAGAAGCAAAGCTGCTGGAGTTCAGTACGTATAAAGCAGGATTTGATAAGCAGGGTAGTGCTAGTAGCAGGCTGTTTAGATAAGGTAAGGAGGTGCGGTGTGCTGTTAGTAAGTACTTGGGACCTTGCAGTATTGATCCCAAATGAGTTTGGCACAGATGGTCTCTCAGTCCCTGGATTTTCTGCAGGTTAAATTCCTTTCCTCAGGCTTGGAGGACATATCAGTGTTATCAGCCTGATAGATCAAGGAATATGGAATTGTAGAACCTCCTGAGCTGGAAGGGACCCACAAGGACCACTGAGGCCAGCCCTTAGCCCTGCACAGCACAGCCCCATGAAGGTATACTGTCCTTTGCTTCAGACCTGTTCTTAACACTGCAGGCACTTGAAGACCTTATTTACTAAGTAATAAGACTCATGTATCACATCAGCTCTTCTCTTCTCTTCTCTTCTCTTCTCTTCTCTTCTCTTCTCTTCTCTTCTCTTCTCTTCTCCCCACAGGCTGTTACACAACTAATGATCACTGTTATGGGATGAAAGCAGTGTTGGGTCATCCAGCATGACTGCTGGAAACAAGGTATGGCTGTTCCTCATATTTCTGCTGCACTAGATGGCACACATAGGAGCTGCTCACCACAGCTACAGGAAGAACAACACCTGCTCCGGCATAAGGCCTGGTGGGACAGACTTATTCTTGTACTTTTTGGGCTGCATTTGAATGGACATTGTATGTGCTTTTGCTCTGTGGCTGTGCCATATTTGCTTTAGCAACATAAGTCCTCAAAGGAATTTACAGTGTCCCTTCATGGTGTGTAGACTCTTGCTGTGTCCTATTCCTGTGCCTGTACCACAGTGGACGTGTAATTAAGATCTGAAGTGTGAGTGGAAACCTGTGTGGCATACCTGGAGGCGTAGTGCCCTGGAGACGTGCTGGACCATGCAAACATGGTTCCCCTACTCCCCAGCTGCTTTATTCCAAAGAAGTGGTCATCACAGTATCACAGAATGCCTGGGTTGGAAAGGCAGTGAAGTTCATCTTGTTCCATCCCCCTGCCATGGGCAGGGACACCTCCCATTAACCCAGGCTGCTCAGACCCTCTTCCATCCTGGCCTTGATCCTAGAGATCAGACCAATGCTCTGCCTTTTCAGTTTTATCCCAGAAACTCACCTGCTCCCCTGAAATACAGGAGAGCAGCCTTTCATTCAGTCTCTATCCCTGAAATACAGGAGAGCAGCCTTCCATTCAGTCTCTGTTCCTAAAATACAGGACAACAGCCTTTCATTCAGTCTCTAACCGAGCTCCTTGCTCGGATCTGCATGCAGACAAGCCCTGCTTGTCAGGCTGTGAATTCTGGGTTGCTGCTCTGCAGAGCCCTTGTTGCAGTTCCTGGGGAATTGGCTGGCTTCAAGGTGACGGGTTACTTCTTTGCTTCCAGCTGCCAGAGAGCACAGCAAGAAGCTAAAAATACCTCTGAGCCAACACCTAATGTCACTTCTCACGAGGGGTTTCTGCAGTTGCCACGGGGATCTTAAGCAATTGCACAGGGGAGGGGATAAATCCCTTTATTTTTGTGAATAGAGGGGGAGGCACCCAGGAGAAAAATCCCTCTATGAAAAAGCTGTGCAGCCGCGTGCTTTGATGCCTGGGTTGAAAAAGCTAAATGTCCACGGATTTAGACCAGCCAATAGTGTGTGAGGGCTATTTTTGGAAAGCACAGTGCAGAATTATGGCACATGCATCACATGTGAATTGGGAAAGTGCAAGCTATTTTTGGAGCCTGTTTGCATATGTGCTGAGTCAAGGTTTGCACACAGCGCACGGCTGCACCTAACATCTCTTAAATCTGCTTTAGCAAGGTTATTAGTTTTCAAGCAAGCTCTGAGTTCCAAAAAAAATCCTTTCTTCCTCTGATTTTATTAGCATCTCAGCATTGCAGGGAGATTAATTAGAAAATACAAAAAATTAAGTGCAAAAGGGGAGGTGCAGGGAAAGGGGAAGTAATTTAGAATAGAAGGGGGATGGGTTCTGAAAAGGTATTACCTAGGTAAGTACAGAAAGACCAGAGCAACATAAAAAAAATATATGGAAAGGTAGAAGGTTCTCATAAAGAAGGTAGGAAATTTACACCTTGTGCAATTATTGCTGAAAGAAGCCTATTTACAGGGAGCAACCCCTGGGGGAAACAGGAATTAGGGAAAGAAATTGGAGCAGCATTGCATGAATTATAGTCAGCCTTCACGCTAGTTTGAAAACAAACCAATGGGAGATCCCAAGTCAGACCTGTCACCCTGTCAGTCAGGATGATGGTAGAAGTCCAATTAAATGGTGGCTGCAGTCCTCTTGGAGTGATAGACATGGTTCTGTTGATGCAGTGATCCTGTAGAAGGGTCTGGTCTTCCTCTGAAGGTCCAGTGGTGGTTACATATCTCTTGTCCTCTGGGAATGCAGTGGATAAGGCTGCCTGTGGTGTTCCAAGGTTCAGATTATACCCAGGTAGGAATTCTTGGTTCCTCCCCATGGGTGGAGCATCTCACAATTGGATTATGTAATTAGTCATGCAATGAGGCTTCATAGCCCATTAACAGAAGATATCCCTCAGAGGGAGTTATCAGGGATGCATCATGAAGGAGATAAGGAACACTGCCCCACCTGCTTTAACAGCTTATGAAGATGGTGGTAGAATTCATATTTTTGGTTGCATCTTAGATTGTAACCTAAGACATCCCTGGATCTGGGGGCAGGGAAGAAAAGCCCCTGGCTTGCATGGCAAAGGGATGCCAGCTGAGGATAACACAAGACTGACTGGCTGGGAATGGTCTCAAAGGGTTGACTCTGTTCCCAGAGGACACAGCATTTTGCAGGCTGCCTTCCAGAGCAGTGCTGGCTGTCCTCACAGGTGATGGACACAGAGAGAGAGTTCCCTGTATAGCCAGAGGTATTGCCTTATCAAGGGAACTTTCTTATCAACTGTTTCCAGGAGGCAAAGATAGGAGACAATTAGACTGCTGTGGTCCTTAGCGGGGACTTGAGGTTCAACCAGGCCAAGTGCTGGGTTCCACACTTTGGCCCTAACAGCTTCCTGCAGTGCTTCAGTCTAGGGAAGAATGGCTGGAAAAGGAAAGGGCCTGTGGGTGCTGGTGACAGTGGCTGAATGTGACCCAACCAGTGGGCAAGAAGGCCAATGGCACCCAGTTGGGCTCAGCAATGGTGTGGCCAGCAGGATCAGAGCAGTGATTTTCCCCCTGTACTGGGCACTGGTGATGCCACTCTTCAAATCCTGTGTCCAGTTCTGGGCCTGTCGCTGCAAGATGGATATTGAGGGGCTGGAGCATGTCCAGGGAAGGGTCCAGGGAAGGGAACGGAACTGGGGAAGGGGCTGAAGCACAAGTCCTGTGAGGAGCACCTGAAGAAGCTGGGAAAGGGGCTCAGCCTGGAGAAAAAGAGGCTCAGGGGGGACCTTCTGGCTCTGCACAACTCCCTCACAGGAGGGTGGAGCCAGAGGCTCCCATGGAGCAAGGGACAGGATAGAGGAAACAGNGGCCCAAGACGGCATTTTTCTCCAAAGCCAAAGGAATTAATAAAAGACTGAAGAAGACGAGCTGCACCCACAGCAAGGACTTTTCTCAGTTTGCCATCTCACTTCCACAAAAGGTTTTATTGTTGCATATTATTCATTCTGTGTGCTCGTAAGCATTTTGTTTGTTGAATAAATAGCTTTTTTCCTTTTCTCCAAAGAAGTTTTTTCCATACCAGTTATGAAGGAGGGGCCGTTTAAGTTCACTTTTTCCAGAAGAGCCCTNGTGATTCAGGTGTTCTCCTGTGCCACAGTTTGGCTTCTTCTGGTGGGAAGCACCAGCCCAAATCCGCAGAGTGGGTGGAAGTGGGGCAGATGGGAGGCTCTGTCCATTCAGGTGTGGCACTGGANTCCTCCCAAATTTGTCCTAAACCAACACAAGAGCCTTCTTGGTCTGGTGTGCACACAAATAGGCTTGCAGGCATGGAGAAAACAGTGCTGGCACAGCAGCAGGCCCACCAAGCCGACAGGAAGGGAGCAGGAAGGTGCCTGGGAGTTCTGGGAGAACAGGAAACTGTTTTTAAACTACATGAGATGAGTAGCAGAACAAGAGCAGCCTGAGCACTGACTTGTTGGTGGAGGTTCAGAGCAGAAACATTCTGTGTTGTTCACACCAAGTTCAGTCCTGCAGAGTTTGTAGGGACGTTTTAAAGCCCTTAAAGTCTTGGCAAGGTTTGCTGTAGAGATTGACCCCAGCCAATCTCTACAGAAAGAGGAAAAGGGAGCAGCAGTACCTGGACACATATAAACACCCTGTTATGCTGATAATACCATGTCATGCAGCAGGGCACAAAAAAGATGTGGGAGTCATGCTGATCTCTCTAGGGGGGCAATCTTGACCCAATTTATTATTTCAGTTCCTAGAGACACAGATACCAACATCAGACCTGACACACACCTGTAAACAGAGTAAGGCACAGCATGAGCACCCCTGGCATGCTGCCTCCTATGTGTGCCCTCCTGGAGGCTTTAATCCTGAATAGAAGCAGACCTACATGGTCCTTTCTGGGCCCTTATCTGCCTAAGTATGTGTGGTTCAGGAGAGTTTGATAAAATGACACCTTTTCTGTTTTTCCTCTTTCAATCAGAGAAAATAAAAAGTAAGATCAACTCCAGTGAAGAAAAAAAAAAAAACAACCAAAAAGGTTTGAAATACGCATGGGGTCTCAAGTCTTTGTCTTGAAGGTGAGCCTGTGAGTGGGTTAAAACAAGAATAAAACCCACAAATGTTGATGTAATTTCCCAATTTGGAAAACAGACACAAGCAAAAAAAAAAA
>WBMY01010273.1:9404-41518 GCA_013397315.1 Donacobius atricapilla | reverse complement strand
CCCCTCCAGTTTCCAGCTTGAACAAGGATCCAAAATCTGAGGAGAGGCAGAGGAAAATTGTGCAGGACTCCACTTTTATGCAACTCTATTAGAAAAATTTTTTTTCTTTGACACTATTTTATTCTTCATATAGCCACATAATAGAAAGCAGCACTTTTCTAGATCTTAGTTTGGAGTAGTTTCCAGTTAAAAACACTTAGGTTCATCACCTTCCTTTCTGCAACCACAGATCCTCAGCCTGAGAGCTGAGCTGAGTCTAAACATGACTTGGACCTGTCGGAAATCTGAGAGCTTATTTCACTCAATACTCAGCCCCCATCCTGGAACTTTGATGAACCTAACCTGAGATTTGTGCTTGTAATCTCCAGTGAAGAAAGATCAGTTTTGCCTGGGTTTTAGTTTCAAGTAAGAAGGTGCCCTCTTTCCTACCTGTCTTCACCTTTACCAGGCAGTGAGATGTCTGGCTATCTCCTTGCATATCATCTTGAGCTTTCAGAATATATGATCAGTCTCCTTGTACTGCAATTTGTAATCCACCTATTTGTGCTTCGTTGTCATAAAATCAGCCTATTGTGGGTTAGCGTTCCCTGCAGCTGACATAGTGTCTTGGGTTGCAATGTGTAACCCAAGTGTGCAAAAGTGTGTATTCTATTTGCCATCTGTTGAAACCAGCTGGGGAGGTGTTTATCTCTTGTATATCCCATTCCACATAACTCCAGGGGGCAGGTGCCTTCTGTTAATGGGCCATTGGTTAAAACCAGGTGGAGGAATGTTCCTTATAGCTTCCACCACCCATCCTCCCTCCAGGGCACATCTGCTGTTAACGGGCCATTAAGGCTCACTGAATGACTGAGAAAACTGCATCATCCCATTGGGAGATGCTCCACCCAGGGGGCGGAGCCAAGCACTCCTACCTGGATAAAATCTGCAATTCAGAACACCAGGACAGCCTGTTTTCCATTGGATTCCCAGAGGAAGACTGGACCCATCTTGCTACCACTAGACCCTTCTACAGGATCATCCTTACTCCAACAGAACCACATCTGTCACTCCAGGAGGACTTAATTGGACTGCTACCAACACCCTGACCAACAGGGTGTCAGGTGTCATTCTGACTCTGTCAGTGTTTCTATGATTTTTTTTTTGTACTACTACATTTGTATTTTTAATATTCCTAGTAAAGAACTGTTATTTCTATTCCCAAATCTTTGCCTGAAAGCCTCTTTAATTTCAAAGTTATAATAATTTGGAGGGAGGGGGTTTACATTCTCCATTCCAAGGGAAGTTCTAGCTTTCCCTGGCAGACACCTGACTTTCCAAACCAAGACACATAGCCACAGAATCACAGAATATCCTGAGTTGGAAGGGACCCACAAGGATGACCCAGCCCAACTCCTGGCCCTTCACAGGACACCCCAACAATCCCAGCCTGACCTGGGAGTGTTGTCCAAATGCTCCTGGAGCTCTGGCAGCCTTGGGGCCATGTCCATTCCCTGGGGAGTCTGTTCAGAGCCCCAGCACCCTCTGGGGGAAGAACTTTCTCCTGATATCCACCCTTACCCTCCCCTGACACAGCTCCAGCCATTCCCTGGGTGCTGTCCCTGGTCATACAAAGCAGAGCTCAGGGCCTGCCCCTGCTCTTCCCCTCATGAGAAAGCTGCAGAGCTGCTGTGAGCTCTGACCTCAGTCAGCTCTTCTCCAGCTGAACAGACCAAGTGCCCTCAGCTGCTTCTCATGTGTCTTCCCCTCCAGACCCTGCACCATCTCCATGTCCTTCCTCTGGACACCATCAAACAGCTTTAGATCTTTCTTATGTTGTGGCACCAAAAACTGCCCTGGCACTTGAAGTGAGGCTGCCCCAGCTCAGAGCAGAGTAGGACAATCCCCTCCCTGGCCTGGCTGGCCATGCTGGGCCTGATGCCCCCAGGACAGGGATGTCCCTCCTGGGCCCAGGCCACTGATGGCTCATGTTCAACTGGCCCTAGCCAAGGACTCCCAGTCCCTTTTTACAGCACTTCTCCCTAACATCTCCTCCCCCCGTCTGTCCATTCACCCAGGCTGGCTCTGCTCTGGGAATGACTCTCTGCCCAGATGGTAACGAGCCTGACAAGGGCTTCCTTCAGAGTTGTGTACAAATGATGCCATCATGGATGGATCAGAGTCAACAACACCACAATTGCCAACCCACACAGCCACCTCTGCACACCGGCATTCCAGCACTGTGTGGAGAACAGAATGCCTGCCTGACCCACACAAGTCTGCCATGCCAACAACCCTCACCCGCTGTAAACAGAATCAGAGACAACACATTAGCTGCTTAATTCACACAGCACTTCTTGTTTGTGGTAGAAGAGTGGCCATTTTCCACCCAAGAAACTGAGCTACAGCAAATCAAAAATTATTTGCAGAGGTCAGTCCTACACCCAGGAACAGTGAATGCACTGTTGTACAAAAGCGATGATCTTGTTATTTTGGTGTTTTCTATATTGCTTTGCAAAAATCATGTGAAAAAATCGTTGTGTTTGCATCCTCTCTGCTCTCAGATTGTCTTAACTGTCTGACCCCTTGTGTCTGAAGAAATATGCCAGAATCTCAGGGGATTATATAGTGCTCACAAATAGGTGGCTATCAATAAATTATTACTTAAAACCCCAGTTACGTTAGCCTGCATAGATCAGGTAAATAAATTGCAGTCTATTCTGTTTCTGGATATTTGAATGTCTCAAATGTTTGGTGGTCTGGGAGAAACAGTCTCATCAATATCTTTAAAATGGACTTCCTTTGGATGTTTTGAATAACTGACTTCAAATATTCTGCTTCTTTCAGCTGTCTGACCACTAGACTTTATTTTTTATAACAGATTACTTAATTCACAAGGTTTAAAACTGTAGCTTGACTAATAACTCTCATAAGCAATGGGGTTCTTGGTACAGGATTTTTGGTTTCACAGCAAATACCACTCTTACTTGTCAATGTCAGTGGTAAATGGGTCCCACTAGACCCCTTTCTCTTGAGAGAACATAGCAAAAACCTCTGGTCCTTGACACAACCAGCTTGTCTACAGCAACAAGGTCTGAAATAAATAAGCAGTGAGCTTCCTAGGGTATCCCAGAGGTACTTCGAGAATTACGGCATGGAGTGCGGCACTCTGCTGCAGCAGGAACTGAAAGACAGAGCAGGCACATCCTCTTCAGCCTCAAATCGCATCAGATGTCCATGATTAAGCAACTGCTCTGAGCCATGGGGATCCCACTGATGGCCAACGGAGCCAAGAGAGAGCTCCTGCTTGTCTGAAGCAGTGTTGGCTGGTGATCAGCTGTGTCACTGGGCTGCAGGAGCCAGCACTGCCTGGATTTCCTGCATCTGCAGACCCAACCCAAACAGCTAGCCTGCAATATAAGCACTGCCACAGGCCTGGTTGGCATCTTGAACTCAGCCTCTCCACAGCTGAGATAGAAAATGAGGTTGGGTAAATATAATGGTTTCCATGTTTTCACTGGTCAGATATGGAAGAATGAATAGAAAGAAGAATGAACTACACATTCTGTGTAGCAGAATGTGTAGTCTGGAGAAGATGTTTTGGGACATCTAGCAGGCATTCCATGGAGATTGAAAATATTCATTGGTACTTTGGTCAGATGTGCACCTGGAATTTCACATATATAATAATGCCAGCTACAGCAGACCCCTTCCAAGACTAGGGCTAAAACAGACTGCACTGTGAATTTCTCTTGTTTGAATATGTGAATAATACATCAACAATAACTAAGCTTTTGGGAGAAGGCACAACTGTGTGATGCTGATCTTAATATTTGGAGTGGAAGTAGCCTTGCTGATACTGATGAAAAACCTGTACTATTTGAACCTGGCTCAAAACATGCCTTCATCTCCCTTTAGGTGACAGGAATGGTGGCCACTTCCACTCTGCAGCACCCGGGCCACTAAACACCTCTATGCTTAAGGGCAGCAGAGTTATTTTATGGGCATGGATCCAGCAAAAAGTGTTTGAAACGCATCAGAAGCATTGCTGACTTCATTAAGACTCTGCACGTTTAAACAGCTGCTTGAGACCCTTGGTGGATGAAGCTTTCCATATCTAATAAAGAGCCCTGAAGGTTGAGGTTTGCCTCTGAATGTAACTTTATTTGGTTTAAGCCATCCATCATGTTGAAATAATGCTGTTGTTGGGTAGGAGACAGGACTATTTTTATGGCTGTGTGTAATATTTTCCACTGTCACCAAAGTGCCTTTCTGAGTGATAATTGTATAGATTTCCTGCTTCCTTGGGCCCGAAGGAGCAGAGGAGGGATGGTGGGATGCAGTGCCTTCTCCCTGTTTGTACAAGCAGTGCTGGTGGAATGGGGAAAGTGCCTAGGCTGGAAACTTGGCAGTGCTCACCCTGCAGATGTCCTCTGGCAGGAGGCACATCAGCAGGCCGATGCAGAGCAGGAACTTCTTTGCACAGCTCACCATCTGCATGGAATTGGCTCCATCTTCCCATCTGTGCGTGGAAATGGGAGTGCTGCACCTGCTTAACTCATTGTAGCCTCTGGAGGAACCAAAGTCTCCTCACTGTTCTGACATCACCTTTCTCTTTTCTGGAAGAGCTGCAGTAATCTGGGCCTGAGTGACACAGTGGTAATCACTTAGTGCTAGAAAGATTATGGGAATTAGGCTATAAATGGAAATGGAGGACTCATCCTATGTTGTAACCTGCTGAAGATTTGCTGGGAGAAGTTTCATAGATTCATAGAATCTCCTGAACTGGAAAGGAACTACATGGATCATCCAGTCCAACTCCTGGCCCTGCACAGGACAGCCAAAGAATTACCATGTGCCTGAGATTGTTTTCCAAACACTTCTTGAGCTCTGTCTGGCTTTGTGCTGTGACCACTGCCTGGGGGAGCCTATTCAGTGTCCATCCACCCTCTGGGGGAAGAACCTCTTCCTGAAATCCAACCTAACCCTCCCCTAACACAACTCTGTAATAGCTTTAGACCTTTCTACTATTGTGGCACCCAAAGCTGTCCCAGAACTTGAGGTGAAGCCACCACAGCCCAGAGCAGAGCGGGACAATCCCCTCCCTGGCCTGGCTGGCCATGCTGGGCCTGGTGACCTCAGGACAGGGATGTCCCTCCTGGCTGTCAGGGCACAGCCAGGTGCCATATTAAACATGCCTTGTCCCTCCCTGAGGTTAAAAAAGTGACCATTATAATGGTTTCAGTGATGATATCTTCCTCAAGTCACATGCTAATGCTGTGATTTTCCTAGCAAAGGTCCATGCAATCCTCTGATGGCTTCACAAGGAAATTTAATCCACAGGATGGAAAGCTGCATGGAGCAGTGTCTCTAGGTGAAGCCACACTTTGCCTGGCTGCTGTTCTTTCCCAGTCAGCAGTGATGGGGGGGCTGTAAAGTGTGTGTGCAGCCTCCTCTGTTAGCTGAACTGGAATTTCTTCAGCTTGGTCTCATATCTATGTTTGCAAGGTGGGAGTTATGAAATTTTCCCACTCTTAAACCAGTTGAAACAGCACAGTTGTTTATCCCCCTCAGAGAGGAACAATTCTAAAACACCCACACACATCTACTCTGAGGCAAGCACAGTGGCACCTGAGAGTTCCCCCAGCAAAACTCTCCCACTTCCTGCATCTGCGTGACATAGGAAGATGGGGGGACAAGTAATTATTCTACACTCCACATCTAGACAAAATAAACTTTCCCTTTTTTCCTTACACCCACATTTCAAGACTCGAAACACTGTCACAGCTCCAGTGTTCCCCAGTGTCCTAAAATGCAAGAAAGATATTTTCTTAAACAGCTTCTACCCTTTCTGCTCCTCTCTGACAAATGAAGGCGTCTCTCCCTTGTGAAAGAAGCAGTTCTTATTCTTCGTACTGATGAGAGGGTTTATATTAGGATTGCTCCCAGAGAAGTCTGGCAAAGTCTTTGGAAGCATGGCCCCACTTTCTGTTTCTGGATGCTGACATCTCCTTTTAGAAGCAGTGATTTTATGTATCTTGCCCTTAGCTTGACAGTTTGTTGGAGAAAGCAAGGCCCTGGCTCCATGGAGTGCCTTTGTCAGCACCCATCATGCCGGGCCTGTATTAGCAACCAGCCCTTCACAAAACAATGGCTGTTTCTTTCTTGTGAAACTTCTGCTGCCACATAGGTCTGAGAAGCTCATGTAGATGACTCTCAAGCCGACATTTCATACCACAAAGACAATCAGTGTGAGTAATGTACGGAGACTATGAGAGGGCTTTCTGCCCCTCTGCCCCGCTCTGCTGAGACCCCCCTGCAGGGCTGCACCCAGCCCTGGGATCCCAGCACAGGAAGGACAAGGAGCTGCTGGAGCCAGGCCAGAGCAGGGACACCAAGGGCATCAGAGGGATGGAGCAGCTCTGCTGGGAGGAAAGGCTGAGGGAACTGGGCTTGTTCAGCCTGGAGAAGAGAAGGCTTTGGGGTGACCTCATTGTGGCCTTGCAGTGCCTGAAGGGAGCCCACAGGAAAGATGTAAAAAGACTCTGGACAAGGGCCTGGAGTGACGGGACAAGGGGGAATGGCTTCACACTGACAGAGAGGAGGTTCCGCTTGGATATGAGGAAGAAATTCTCTCCTGTGAGGGGGGTGAGGCCCTGGCACAGGTTTCCCAGGGCAGCTGTGGCTGCCCCATCCCTGGCAGTTCCAGGCCAGTCTGGATAGGGCTGGGAGCAGCCTGGGATAGTGAAAGGTGTCCTTTTCCATGGCAGAGGATTGGAACTGGATGATCTGTAAGATCTCTTCCAGCCCAAACCTTTCTGTGATTTTATGATTTTCTGCAGTGCAGAGTAGCACTGATACAACAACCATGTGGTGTAGGTGTTGTTCCTGTGCAGGCCTTCAGCAAACCCTTTAGCTGTCCTCAGCTCAGCACCAGCCTGAGCTGTTTATGTAGCAAAGGAACTTCTTGGAGTTATGAAAAAATCTTTATCCCTTGTTTTCTTCTCCAGCTGCAAGGCATATGAACTTTCTTATGGCAACAGTTTCTCTACCACTTTTTGGAATATATTTAGACTTTGATGCACTGAGCTTTCTCTCAGGTCATTTCATGTTCTAATTCCCACTGAGCACTTACAGTCAGACAGAAATGCTGTGAAGAACAGGAGGCTAACCAAAGTGCGTCATGCTTGCATTGGATCCAAGGACTCCCAGCATTTAAGTTGCTAAAAACACACAGGTTTTTGTAGATTTTGGTTTTTGCTTAGTGGCAGGGGGCATAGTTTTTACTTTCTTGCATGTTACAGTTTTAAGAAGTACATGATTTTAAGCCATGGAAATTTTCAGTGGAAAACTTGGATTAAAATCCCAGTTGAGTTCACATGTTTAACTACCTTACTCTCTTGGAATTGAATCAAAGGAACAATGGAATTTGGTTCACCCTATGTTATGCCTCTGTACCCACCAAATCTCAGCAGATACCCAAACATGATCCTGTGTAATTCTTCATTCAGTTTTGCAGGGACATGAAGGATGAGCTCAACCCACTGTAGAGAAAATACCAGTGAAGAAGAAATATATCGCTTTGAAGGGAGTAAAATGAATAGTTTGCAATATACCTGTGTAAACCTATGGGAAGCCATGATAAGTCCTGTGAAAAGTGGGAGCAGGTCACAAAATCCTCATGCACATACCGCTTAACAAGCCAGCACAATCTTTGTGCACTTTTCCTCAGCTTAAAAAAAAAACCTGCTCGAGGTTTCTCACAGTGGCAGAGTTTTTTTTACCCATAGTGGGAGTTTGTTTACTTTTACACATTAGTTGGAGGTGTGAAAGAGCTTTTGTGGAAGAGATGCTGGTAGTGAGGTAATTCCAGGCAGAGTGAGGAACGTGACAGTCCTGCTGTTCCTGCTGTCAGCCCTGGATTCACGGCTGCATGGTGCCTGTGTTTCCCACACCAACTCCAAAGGCCTCCTGTCCCTAATCCTCCTGCTTCCCCACCCTTCAGACTCACTCCTGACCATCTCCCAGTTTCCCAGGCAGAATAAGAAATGGGAAGCACAGCCTGGGATTCCTGCAGCTGCTCCCCTGTGCTCATCACTCCTTCCCTCACAGTCTGTGAAAAAGGGCAGTCCCATGCCCCTACTCCTGTCACAACCCCCACAGGCAGAGATTTGGGGTTCATTTTACTTTGGTGGGTACCACCTTACTGTCTGCCATATCTGGCAGTGGAGTTTGAAGGACTTGGGGGCTGATACGAGTGATAATATTCCCTGATGATGCTGGAGAGCAGCAAGCAATGGGCTCAGCTTGGCTGAGGGGATGTTTGGCTGCAGGGGACTGGCCACACTCTGACCTTGTGGTCTGAGAGTCTAATCCTCTCTGCTTGCAGTGGGAAGGCAGCTTGTGTGTGCTATTTACTTCCCCTTCATGCTCTAGCAGACCAGAAACCTTTGGAAGTGCACCAAGAGTATGTGTGTGTGAGCATAAGAGGACTAACCCCAGCTGTGGAACTAAATATTCCACAGGTAGCACCTTGGGTGAAAGGCAAGAGACAAGTTTGCAGCCAGTTCTAAGGCTAACTGGGAGCTAGGATGGGGACCCTAAGCAAAGCTCTTCTCCTTTGTTCCCTGAGTTCTTCCCTGCTTCTGGGTAGCCACGCCTGTACCACCCCAGTCTTGCCAGCTGCTTAAGGCTGAGCTGATGGATGCAGGGTAAGGAAAATATTCCTTTGTGTCCCCAGTAATGAACGAATGAATGAATTAATGAATGTCCGTTCTTGATCCGTTTTATGACCACCAACTAACCTGTAACTCAGAGCTGCTGTCAGCTAAATCTAAATAGCTTCTGGTACTGCAGGTCCATCCCTTAACACCCTGAATGAACATCCTCCTGTTGGAATCTCAGATTTTGGCCTTGGTCAGTGTAAATTCAGTGACTCTAGATCATTTTCCTGTTTGGTCTTCTGAGCTTTCATGGAAATGGTATTACTGTTTGCCTATTATTCCCTAGAAATTTAGTAGTGCTATTATTCCATGGCCATAGCATTAAATTAGCTCCTCTTCTGCTCTGTGGAGAATCATTTTGCCCTAGCCATATTTCCTATTCTTTTTTCTGCCCAAATCCAGAAACTTCCTTTAAAAAAATGCACAGCTTTCATTTCTAGTTTGCATTAGGGATAAGACCACGGAGAGAGGGAAGTGCCAGTGGTCGAATTCATGGCTTTGTTTTGACAGGCATCATCCTGAAAGAAGGTGTACACAGGAGCTTGTGGTGGAAATGAATCCATGCAGGTGTCAGAAGCCAGATACTGTGACCAAAGCAGGCTTCTGAACAAAGTGTGAGGTACAAAGCTTGTTCTCTCAAAAAATGAGACACCCTTTCTCTACACTACTGAGAATCTACTGCCAGAAATGTAATGAATACACTCTTCCACCTGAGGAGGTCCCATGGATTTGTTTTTCCCTATCAAGAAGAATCTGTGCGTTTCTTATTCTAAGTAATATGGTCAAATTAACGTGTATGTCTTGTTCTGCTTCACACTAAACTCTGCTTTCTAAACTTTGCTTTGCAAAGGAGTTGTTTTTACATCATCTTTTCACCCCGTTGTCCTGTGTCTGCTGCACAGCAGCCTTTCTTTGACTCTAATGTGTTTTAATACAAGTCTTTGATAAGTCAGAATAGCAGCTGTCAAGGGATTCATGGTTTTCCTTCTGCAGCACAAACCAAAAGTCAGAGATGCAGCCCAAAGGAGAATATTTGTGCTCAGTGAAGAGACAAAAAAATACTCAACAAACAAATAGAAAAATAAGTGGCAGCACAAGAATTTCAGCCAACTTTCACTGCTCTCCAGGGTGGTTATAAATCAACTGGAAAAATACAGCCAAAAATTGTCATCCCTGTTGGTGACAGATGTGTTGAGCACAGGTCATTTACAAATCTTCCTTTGTTTGTACTACTTAGGGGCATTTGCTGAATTGATTTTAATTCTTTTTATTTTTTCTGTTTAAATACCTACTGGCAGTAATTCACAAATAGCTTTAGATCCAGACAGCAGAAAGAGAAGGTAATTTATCACTTTTTTAAACTAACACCATGCTTGGACTGATGGAATTGAGAAGTGCATGGAGAAGCAGTGGCTTTCATTAGTCCAGATGATAAAATTGGAGAACACAGGCAAGCTCTCTGTCACACAGTCCCCTCATCACACTGAGTGCTCAGTTTATTTTCGTGTTCCTCCCATGTAATACCACTGCAAATCTGCAGAAATCAATAGAGTTACATTAACATAAAATTAGGGAGCCCCAGCAGTAAATCACGCCATGAGTTGCTGTTGATGAGCTCCGAAGCAGAGCTTTATTTCCTGCAAAGGTCAGGGTGATGGATTGTGCAACAAATTTTACCTCCTCTGCTACATGTTTATTGCTAAATGGCCTTTCACAAAGCAGCAAAATAGGACATATCTTACCCTTCCTCAGAAGCTGAAGGTTTTCTGAATTGAGTAAGATAAAGCATGGTCCTTCATCCTGCTGCATTTGGCAATAAGGCTACATCTGCTGCATTAAATCTGCATGTGGCTGGGAGCCTCCCTGGGAGCTGGAAGGTCACTGCTTGTGCTAGGAAAGAATTGGCATGGAACTGACCTTTCCTAACTAGTCCTAACTCCAGACTGCAGGCAGTCATCTCCTGCTTAGGAGCAGTCTATCAGACCTGGGCCCTTTTTTAGCTCTTTGAGCAAGAGCTGCCCCAGTCACTGACCAGATGGGAAGTTTGGGTGCCATTCCTCACTCATGCCCTTTCCCTGCCTTGAAGCAGAGCTATCCCTGTCTGCCTAGAGTCCATGAGGGATAGCAACACCTTCAGTGTTACACTCCTTGCGAAGTTAAGGAGGATTTTAGCAAAGCTGAAAGATGAGGAAGCAGTGATACGAATATGCACAACCCGTTTGCTCAAAGGAGATTTTCAGGGTTTTGAAGGCATTTAGACAGTGGAAGCTTTGAAGAGAACCAGCGTTTGTTCAAGGCAGCAGCCAGAGACTGTAATTGAGGGGATGAGCAGCAAAATTAGATCTGACAGGCTTGAAGTCCACACTGAGGACTACAGCGGCCAAGCAAAAACGACCTGGGGTGACTGTGTAAATGTAAGCAAGGATGAAGCTTTGGGATTTCGCATCATAAATTCTCTGACCTGGTGCAAACAGCAAGCATAAAAAAGGGGTGACAAACTGAAGGACAGTAAAGGATTGGGAAGAAAGTCCAGAGACACCATGGAATTCAAAAGTTCATGCAATCTGCCACATAATGTCAGCTCCTTCCTCTGCATGTGGACTTTTTGTGGAACAGTGAGCCTGAGTTCCTGGACTCCATGAGGAGTGCCTATAGATGATAAGGCAACATGTCTGTGGTGAGGCCTGAGAACATAATATTCATATTTCTTCAGAGTGGGTGTTTTATTTTTACAGTCTCCTTTCCCAGTCCTTAAGGACTTTATAAGACACAGCTTGGGAGTGTTAGTCTACGGAAATTGCTCCTGCAGGCCTGACCTCAAGCCTTATGACTGTCCAAACCAAATATAAACCCCATTAACCCCATTTTTATTTTTTTTCCTCAGCCACAGAAGTACTCAGGAGCCCAGACCAGTAGGCCCTGGAATCCAGGCTGAAAAGACAACAAACTATTCAGACTGCTTCCTCGAGAGGTCACAGGGGAGACAGAAATCTTTTAATTTGCATTTTAAATATTTGTACAACATAAAAGAACATTAACACTGAAAAACAGAGGTCTGAAAAGCTGAAAAATGCCAGAACTGGAGTAATTGGTATTACACAGAGGTTTGAAAACTTTTGCAGTGGGACAAGGGCAAGATCTGAAGGTTTCCTCTGAGGTAACAGAGCAAGGGAGCCAGCCATGGCTGGGACAGTCACCAGGAATGTGGGTGACCTGGGGATGAGACCTTGCTCTGCCTTCTCCAACATGCCCTGTGAGTGCCCCAACTCCAGAGGCATTACTGTGTCTCTCTCCTCCCTACTGCAGCTGCTCTGCTTTCCATAAATAATTAAATATTCATTGAAGCAAAGACCTGAACCTCAGTTTCCCACATCCTGTGTGAACGCCTGAACAACAGCTCTGTCAGATCAATCTCTCACAAAGCGCACTCCTCTCTCAGCAAGTGTTTAAGTATTTATGCAGGTTAGATACACTCTAACAGGGAAAACTGTGAAGCACCTGTCCTGGGCTAGAAAAATCCCTTTGAATGTGGCTTTGCTTGAGTAAAGGAGGGACAGGAGACTCAGGATGAAATTCCCTGCCTAATCCAGGTGTTGAGCGGTAAACCCACTTGCTATACACAGGGAAAATAGACTCTTTGACATCACTTTTTATCAAGGTTTTCCTCCTGTACCCAGGATTCTGCATCCCCAGAGTTTTCACTGAATGAAAACATTGCCATGAAAGGTTTCCTTTTGCCATGGCAATATTTTACAGCAGTAAAATTTTGCTGAAAACTCCTTAACAAAAAACTCAAACTAGGGCTTAATGCAGCTTGGCATGCTGGCTAAATGAACAGCAAGCAGCACACACAGACCAACCATCTTCCACAGAAGCCTTCTATAGGGAATAGAAATTCCTGATTCATTGGGGAAGGCACAGGGAGAGGATCCCAGTTTTTATCTGCTGGATTTCATATCTGTACTGGGAAAAAGAGCAGGGCTTAAGAGCGAAAGCTGTGTTTGCAGACAGAGTGACCAAACCAACACTGGGTGTCTCCTGAGAAACAAACCCAGTGGGAGTCAGCCCAATCCTATCAGGGTCTGGGTTAAATTTCCAGCTTTGCCTGGAATGACCTCATTTCCAAAGCTGGATGCTGCCTCCCTGACCCCTTCATAGAGTCATGGAATGATTTGGGTTGGAAGGAACCTTTAAGATCATCCAGCTTCAACCCCCTACCAGAGCAGGGACATCTCCCAGTATCCCAGGCAGCTCAGGGCCCCATCCAACCTGGCCTTAGACACTTCCAGGGCTGGGGCAGCCACAGCTGCTCTGGGCAACCTGTGCTAGGGCCTCACCACCCTCACAGAGAACAATTTCTTCCTCATATCAAATCAAAACCTCCTCTCTATCAGTGGGAAGCCATTCCCACACAGGCCTGTGATCGCCAAAGGGTTTGTAAATTGGCTGGGAGGAAGAAAGGGAAGTGAGGAAATGAAAAGGAGGTATTAGTGAGAGAAAATATTAGTAAAAGACACACTAGTAACACAGAGGGACGACAGAAGAGAACAGAAACCCTTTAGCCAAGAGAGTTAAACTCTTTTATAGCTTTTCCCTCAGAAGACACTGAAAGTTAAACCCATGTTATGCAGCAGCACAGGGCATGTTCCAATATTTTGGCCATGTCTCAGATGAATCCACACCTGGACTCCTCACTGCAAATTGTAGAGACCCTGTTGGCAAACACTGCAAGAAAAACGCAGCATTACCCTTGTTGTGGCTTGATTGCAAAGCTTGAAGGTGCTTGTCTGAGGGCAGGGATGCCCTGTACTCTAGGCTGGAGTCTCAAATATTTATAGCATCAAAACAGAGCCCAGACCCCAAGGTACCAGACATGCCTTGTTCCCAGGGAGAGGGTGCTCTAAGGTGGGGACAGAAGGAGTGATTCAGTACAAATAAATTAGATCCTTGCTTCGATTTATCCACTGAAGAATTTGCTCTCCTTATGGGAAAGCAGCATCCTAGTATAACACAGAGCAACAAATCCCCCCTTCCCTGCTGTAACACAATCCATCCCATACTCACCGGGTTATCTGTTACAGCTGCTTGTTAGTGGTGGTTAGTCCTTTTATTGGCATTAACTGCCCTGTGTAAACAAGATAAGCAAACCAGAGGCAAGAACAAAAGACTTTCTAACCCAGCCTGAATGTAAAACTGCTGCAGGTTGTCTTGTTCCCACTGGTGCCAGTGATAATTTTCTTGCTGATTTTAGTGGAAGCAGACTCCAGGCTTACTAAAAGTAACCTCCAGAAACAGTACCTTCAGAGAATATTTTTCTCTTCTCTTCCCTGTCGTCCCCACACTGTCCCCCCCGCAAAGTTGTTGTTCTTCAAGGACAAATACACAAAGTCATTAGGAAAAAATGCTGTGACACTGCTTCAGAAGTTCAGTCTCCAGAAGGATAGGTAAAATATATTTCCTGTGAGTCTCAGGCTACACGTTACCTTTAGAGAAAGCTGCAGGAGTAGGTACAGCTCCCCCAGGACCCAAAGGTTGTTTGTTTAAAAATTCATTTTAATTCTCCTTCAAAGTTGCCTTTGAGCCCCTGCTCTGAAATTCTCCTGCAGGTGGGACAAACCTGGAACCTCAGCAGGTAGGAGGCACCTGGTTGAGTGTCATCTGCACCATATAACCCCATGGCTTCAGATGAGTGGACCTTGTGGCAGGAAGTTCAGAGCTTCTCTTCAAACAGGCTGCAAGGGGTTGAGAGGACAGCACTTCATTAATTCAGCCCTGAAGCTTTCTGCACATTTTTTTATATGCTGCTAGTAATCTGCTAGCATTTTCAAATTTCACCTCGGGGATTTTATTGCTGTCAGGCTCTACACCCACTTTTGCCAAAAGAAAAATTCATTATAGCTTTTTATGTTGAACTTGCATCCTCCAAAAGCATCACAGTAGCTCCCCTTTCCCTCAGGGATATTCTGCCCTTCAAAACCCAGATTCTCTGTAACCAGCATGGTCAAAGGTTGCACTGGTCAAAGGTTGGACTTGATGACCTTGGAAGTCTTTTCCAACCTAACTGATTCTGTGATTCTGTGGCTCATGATATTTTCTGTGTTTTTAATGTCTAATAATCCTGTCTGATGGTAGAAATTGTGGATCTTTTGGCATTCAAAGTGGTTGCAGGGCAGATGGGCTCCTTGTATTCATATGGAAAACTTGTGCTCCCTCATCATCCATGGCTTTTCATTTGGGTTTTTTTGGGACATGGAAACACACCTTTGGAGAATCAAGGCATTCAGGGCTGGAATGAGTGCAAGGCAAGCATTTCCACGTGGTAGGCTGGCTACAGCATGGCCAGGGTGGTGGCAGAGATATACAAAGTCACATTAGATCTTAATTCTTTCTATTTCATACTGCACTGGGGAGGACTATGGAGAGAGAAAGGGAGTTCACCATCCCTCTCCCCTGTAACCCCACTACAAATCTACCCCTGCGTGCGAAAGATGCATCTTTTCTTGAGGCACTGCAGGAAAACAGAAAATGATAGAACAAGATTTCTGGTACATGGGACAGAGTTGCCCTTAGGCAGTGTTAACTTGTCTTACTGACATTTAAATGGCCTAAATCAAGATGACAGAGATGTTAGTGCCATGATGTGAAGAATTGTTCTGTAAAGGAATGCGTTGTTCTTTAGAACAATTTATATTCAGCACAGAGAATTAAGTATAAGTGGGTTTAACATGAGGCTCACATGTCATTATTTTCCAGCTCTTATTATCTGTGGTGTGACTAATGCAGGATTACTCTTCATCTATGCTCATGACTAACTTATCCCTGTCCTGTATCCCACTGCAGAGCCTTGTTCCAAATTGCCGCTCAGAACCTTGATTGCTGCTCCATCTCCCACAGAAACATAGTGCCCATGAGTGTGTCCAGCCTCTCCTTTCTCATCCTGGGACTGCATCTGGGCATTTCCCAGAGAGGGAGAGACCAGATTCCCCTACTGGGGAAATTCAGCTCAGGAGGAGCACTGCCTGCTGGTCTGCTCTTCTCTACCATTCTCTACCCCATGAGGGGGGGATTCTGCCCCTCTGCCCCGCTCTGCTGAGACCCCCCTGCAGGGCTGCACCCAGCCCTGGGCCCAGCACAGGAGGGACAGGGAGCTGCTGGAACCAGGCCAGAGCAGGGACACCAAGGGCATCAGAGGGATGGAGCAGCTCTGCTGGGAGGAAAGGCTGAGGGAACTGGGATTGTTCAGCCTGGAGAGGAGAAGGCTTTGGGGTGACCTCATTGTGGCCTGGGAGTGCCTGAAGGGAGCCCACAGGAAAGATGGAGAGAGACTCTTGACAAGGGCCTGGGGTG
This sequence comes from Donacobius atricapilla, assembly GCA_013397315.1. NCBI lineage: Eukaryota > Metazoa > Chordata > Aves > Passeriformes > Mimidae > Donacobius > Donacobius atricapilla. The sequence continues at coordinate 25,469 of WBMY01010273.1, read as the reverse complement.
ACAGGACACGGGGGAATGGCTTTCCACTGACAGAGAGGAGGGGTAGATTGGATATGAGGAAGAAATTGTTCCCTGTGAGGGTGGTGAGGCGCTGGCACAGGTTTCCCAGGGCAGCTGTGGCTGCCCCATCCCTGGCAGTGTTCCAACATGGATGAAGAGCCAAACCTGGTCCAGTAGAAGGTGTCCTTGCCCATGACAGGGGATTGGAACTGGCTGATATTTGAGGTTCCTTCCAACGCAAACCATTTTGTGATTCTGTGATCATTGCTGGAAAACTTGAAAATTCCTTAGATATGTCTTGAGGACTGGCACATTTGCTCCTGCATTTTATGTTGGATAAGAAAGCAGCTGATGAGACTGCAATGAATCGACAGAGTTTGAAGAGTTGGCTCAGTTGACTGTTTTCCTTCTGCTCTGGGTGTTAATATCCCAGAAGATGCTGGAGAAACTGTTACTAGATAGATAGCAAATATGTTATTAAGTATGGTTCTTCACTGCTCCAGGAGAGAAGTGGTGAATGAGTGCTGCACCATTTCCACACTGAATTTCATGATTAAAGGATATTTGTACTTTAAAAATTATCTTCAGTGTCAAGAGAGCAGACTTAAAGTAAAGCTGGGAAAAATTTATTCTGAAGAAATAATAAAATTTTTGCTTCCACTTACTTTTGGAGAACTTCTGGCCAACTCAGGCTGCTTTACAGGGAAAAATACTAACATTTATTCAAACACACAAATTTTGCAAAAAGCCTGAATAAATTTCTGGGGAAATCTGGGGAAAAAAATTAGAAATGTTTCTTCTGAGAACGAGATTTAGATTTGTGGTTTAGTCAAATGCTTATTATGCATTTTTTTAACCATCACCATTTGAGCAGACATTACATCTATTCATTGAACCACTCCACTTAAAATCAGGTATATTCTAAATCCTCCTGTTTATCAGAATCCTGAATTAGTCACTAATAAACATGTCTCCAGTGGCGTAAGCCAAATCCACCTGATTTCAGAATGTTTTTCCACAGAACAATTTGTTAACACTATCACGTTTAATGCAAAGGTCCCATGATAGAGGATAATGTATTAGTTGTTATTTAATCCCACTACTTCTTGATTAAAGTAAAAGTAGAGCCTTTAACTTCTGTCTGAAACATCAGATTTTTTTTTTCCCTCCCACATACATGAAAAGAGAGGCTTTCATTTGACCTGGAAAATTGAAATTTAAAGGGAGGGATGGGGAGCTATTGTTCACATTTCCATTACCTTCTGGTTTCAAAGTAAAATGACAAATAAATAAATTATTAATTAACGACATGATTTTAGGCAAACCTGAGTGGGAGTTCCCTCTTTCTGTTTGGCAATTAAATTAATTGGCCCCTTATCTTGTAGAGCTTAATTGTGTGCCTGAGTCATCTGAGACTTGATATTCATGCTGAAGGTTAAATTCACTTATCAGGGCTTGCAGTGCTGAGCTTTCTTGGGTGAAAGCAAGGCAGCAGACACACAGGCAGGGTTTAATGGAGTGTTGGGAATGGCAGGATGATGAGAGAAGAGGTAAAAAATCACCAGCTGAGAAGGACTGGGGAGTAGATGGGTGGTTGAGCTCAGCCTCCAAGTGACCATGACTGGAAAGGAGGCTAATGACTTTCACTTGTCTGGCACCGTGCCTGTGGAAGATGGCAAAGGGTACAACTAAAAGTTGTGCATTCACATCTCCCTGAAAAGCAGATGTTTCTAAGGCTCAGAGGAACTACAGAGGCTGAGAGGAGAGCTGCAGGAATAAGGAAGGTCATATTTTGTTAAAAAATTCTATTCCACAAATATTCTGTGTCTTTCCAGTTCATTTCCAGACAACATTGACTATTGTATATTTTTATATTCTTATATTTTATATTTTATATTTTTTAAATTGGATAGTTATTTTAAAAGAGCTGCAGGATCCTAGCATTGGGACTTAAGGAAGCCAGGATCAAATCCCACTTTTACCACAGCTGTTGTGTGCTAATAGCCAAGGCAGAGACGGGCTGATAGGTCCAGCATTCAGGTGTGTATCCCATTCTGTGTGTGATCAATCCATGTCTCATTTTCCCATGAAGCATCCCCTCTACCTTCTTGGATTGTAGGATGTTTAGGCAGAGACTCATTTGGACTGCCTGGTCGCTACCACAAACCAATACATTAAAAGTTCACTACCTTACAGCAGTGTTAGGAACCAACATAAATGATGTGCTTCATTAACTTTATGGAAAGGAAAAATATTCAGATCTTTAAAAGTCAAAACTGCCTTAGAGGAGATGTAGGTATAAATCACAAAATTTTTTGTCTGAGGAAAAAAAAGTAATTATTTCGAAGAGAACTCTAAAATAAAAAATATGACCTTCAAGAACTAAAAATGTGATTCAAAACGGGGGGAATACAGGGAAGAACAATAAGAAAGCTATCAAACAGTAGTTACATCATCACGTGTTCCCTGAGGACTTCTTAGACTTCTTGAGGAATTTTCTAGTGATAAATTCCTGCTGTGATCCAAATCCTATAGCATAATTTATGGTCACAGAATCACAGAACTCTTTGGGTTGGAAGGGGCCCATGGGGATCATACACTCCAACCCTCCTGCCAAGGCAGGGCCACTGCCACAGATGCCATCCCTCCACCAGACACACACACCTAAATGGAATTACAGATTTTTCTGGCTTAAAATTTAGATGGAATTACTTTAACTCTGCAAGTCCTATGAGTACCTCCTATAAAATGGGGTACTTCAGTTCTATCAAGTGAAAAGACTTCTGGATAAAAATAAGTGACACTTTTCTCTGCATTTCCTGACATGCTGCTTACTCTACTGTTTAACCTTCTGCCTTGCCTTCAGCATCTTCCCTCCTCTGGTTAGAATCCAGAGCTTTACAGGCACATTGCTGATGCCTTAAAATCCCTTTGTAGCTTCTCAAAGAAGAGGTGATGGAGTACTACATTCTTTGTTTACTTGGTTGATTTAAAAAATTGATAGGTAAAAGAAAAAATCTACTCAGGCTTAAAAATTTACTTTAAATGAAAAAAAAAAAGAAGGAAAAAAAAAAAGGAAAAAAGAGAGAGATTGCTCCAATCTGGAACAAAATGTTTCATTACAGCAACAACAAATAGCAGTATTTTTTTCAGAGTTACTCAGATTGAAAGTGTTCACAATGAAAAGTTTGAACTCAGGTTGGGGGAATACAAGAAAATTTCCTCCATCTGATTTGCCTTAGAGGGGGTTTGAAAATCCAAGTAAAAAACCTAATTTTGATGAGCAAGTGTTTAGCTTTGGGCTTAAAAGATAATTTGAAAGCAAATATGTTCACCATACTTGTATTCCCAATTCTAGGGGTGTTCTCTGTTTTGAACTCCTCCCTCTGAAGAGGCTTGATACCCATGCTCTGCACTGCAGCTAATGCATTAGAATCTCCCAGCCTTTACACACAGCAAATCTAGGAGCTCCACTGGCCTATAAACACTGGAAATTAATGACATGACAGCCTCAGGAAATAGTGCTTCAGATATGCAAGTGCCTCATGGGAGGAACTCATTACTGGAGTTACAGTAAATTGCCACTGAGTGAATGCTGGAGGAGCTTCCCACACTTCATAAGCTTGATCTTGTCTGATTTCAAGAGCTAAGTGAGTTTTGGCATGACTAAATACTAGAAACTGTGGCCATCTGAGAGCACTTGGACTTCCAGTTTTCTTCCATGCTCTTGTGGGGATAGCAGAGTACAGAGTGCATTGTAGCAGCTTTCTCTGGGTTTTGGTTATTGGTTTGTGTTAAATAAATGTCCAGCTGTTGGGCTAGACAAGTATATTCTACTGGAGAGCCTGCTGCTCAGATTTGAGGCTAGTTTTGTGTATCTGTGAGCTGCTGGGATTTTGGGGATGTGGGGGTGCAGAAAGCCAAACTACAGATATTTTATTTTTGGTCCTTTGCAGGCTCAGTGCATTTGACTAAATATACATCAAGAAAGAAGCCAAGCTTGAACAGCTGCTTGCTTTGCTGGATAAGACTTAAATTTTCATTTTAAAGGCTATTTTTTGCCTGTCTTAATGTAACCAACATAAGAGCAAAGTTAACTATCCTGAAAACACCCCGCACCAAGGTGTCATCTCAAAAAGCTTCTTCAAACTGAAATTAAATCAGTCAACAATTCACAGCCAACAATTAAAGTGCCATAAGGACAAAAGGTGTCTCATGTATCACACCAGATTAGACAAAGTGTTTTGTGCTGGCCACAACTTCCCTTTTCACCATCGCGGTGTTTACCTCGTTCATTATTGTGGTTCTCCTCAAAATCAAGCTCTCAGCTCTAGGTGTGAAAGTTCAGAATTGCAGTTGTCATCCAGAGAGGATGGCAAATTCCCCTTTCCTCTTTCCAATGGGCTGGTGAGGGAAAGGTGAGCAGTAATGCTGGGAGCATGGGCAGTGTGCACCCTTGTGCTGGCCTGGTCAGACACACATTTGATATGAATGCAGCACTGATGGAAAACAAGGGGGTTCTGCTTGTTTCTATGAAGATTAGTGGTGTCCATATGTGGTTTTACACTTCTTAACTGCCTGTTCTTAAAGATATTTGTAGCAGAGAAATGAACTGTAAAAAAAGCAAATGCTGCCTTAGAAAGATTTCAAGTGCTGGTGGGCAAACAATGGAAAAATGTATTAAATAGAACATTTCCCAGAATGTGATGGGCTGGCATAGCCAGGATTTAAACTTGTGTTCAACTATTGCTAAATTTGCAAAATACTAGCCTGCACCTTTCTAATCCCTGTCCTGCCATTTAGTGTGAGTTGTTCGCAAGGCAAGATGCAGGTTTAATGCAAGAATTAGTGGACAGGATTCTCTGCCATAGGGATGTGCAACTACAAGGTCATGAGCTTTCTTTAAGGTTTAAAAGCAAAAACACCACCCACAAATATTCAGGGATACCCAAATATTGGTATATTTTGTGTTCATTGTTCTGATAACAAGTTTCTGCTGCTGACTGGATGACCCAAGCAATACTGTGTCCTTGAAAATATTTTTTTTCCTCTTCCTCTCTTTGCCATGAAGAAAACATGAGTTTTAGTCTGCACTGTTATATTTCAAATGCCTCTCAACCAGAGCTCCGCAGGAAATGCTACATTTTGGCTCAGCAGTTGAATGCCTGGTGCTTTAGCTCAGCAGAGGGAAGGAGGAGACAGATTTGAGGGGGCCAAAATCCTTCCCAACTGCAGCTCACTCAGCTCTGAATGAGTTTTGTGTGCATTCTTCACATTGTGAACCATTGTGCATTACACTGGGGACTCCAGAGGAATTTCTAACAGCATGGACAGACAGTGTCTGTGACCCAACTGCCTTCATTTGGCCGCAAAATTAAATTTCTGTTCTCAGAAAACTGAAGAATGTCACTTATTCACCTTTCTAATAAAGGTATTCAGGTACGTATGTAACACCAGAGAAACAAGGGGTTCGCCTGCTGAAAGACACATCTTTTTCAAAAGTTTCTCAAAATACAAGGGCAGCATGATGAAAGATGTGTAAGAAAGGCTGTCCTTCATGGGATTGTATCTTCTGTACACTTGAATGGCTCAAAGCTTCTGCCTGTTGGAAATGACACCTCCCTGCAGAAGCAGTTTAAACACATGCTCAGCCCTGGGTAGGTCCACCTTGGCTGCAGTGTTTCTTAACTTGGGGACAACATCTATATCTGATTAAAAATACAAGCAGAACTGTATCTCTTCTGCCCCAGCATCTGTTTTCCTTCTAATCTGCTCATTGCTAATAATCCCTTTGGAGTCAGATAAGATCTATTTCTGTTTTACAGTGAAAAGCTCAAGCAGAAATACAACCAATTGTTGAGAAGGAATTTTAGGCTCACATCTGCATTAAGAAAGGGCACACAATTAGAAAGATCATTTGTTGTTTTAGTCAGTTTGTATGATGGGGTAGACAAGGTACTGAATTAAAATCAATCTGTGAATGGAAATGGAAAAGGGAAAGACTTCCGTCCTTCCGTAAACTTTTTGGTTTGTTTTGTTTGACTTTATTTTGTTAAGTTTCATTTTGCTGGGAAGGTTTGCAGTTAAACAGTTCTTACGCAGAGTTCTTTCTGGAAGATAACTCAGGTGAATATGATCAGACAAAATTTTTTTATTGTTGTTTCCTTCTCATTTCCAGATGTGGATTCTCTCATGCTGGAGTCCCATTGTGGGGGGACTAGAGCAAGTCTGTAAGTCCGCATTAACAGAGACCCCATCTGCAGCACTGCCTGCAGCCCTGGGCCCAGCACAGGAAGGACAGGGAGCTGCTGGAGCCAGGCCAGAGCAGGGACACCAAGGGCATCGGAGGGATGGAGCAGCTCTGCTGGGAGGAAAGGCTGAGGGAATTGGGATTGTTCAGCCTGGAGAAGAGAAGGCTTTGGGGTGACCTCATTGTGGCCTTGCACTGCCTGAAGGGAGCCCACAGGAAAGATGGAGAGAGACTCTTGACAAGGGCCTGGGGTGACAGGACAAGGGGTAATGGCTTCACCCCGACAGAGGGCAGGTTTAGATTGGATATTGGGAAGAAATTGTTCCCTGTGAGGGTGGGGAGGCCCTGGCACAGGTTTCCCAGGGCAGCTGTGGCTGCCCCATCCCTGGCAGTGTTCCAGGCCAGGCTGGATGGGGTTCTGAGCAACTTGGGCTAGTGGAAGGTCCCTGCCCATGGCAGGGGTTGGAACTGGCTCATCTTTAAGGCCCTTTCCAGCCCAAACCATTCTGTAATTCTGTGATTCTTTGATCTCAGTTTGCCACATCCTCAGTGGCTCAGGCTTTGTTATGCAGCACCATGGCAGTTCCTGGTGTTTGAGGCAATTTACTGCAGCTCTGACTCAGGTGTAATGAAACAGGGACAGCAGCATTGCCTGACTTTGGGAGGAGTAGGAAATTGATTTTTTTTGAGATGTATGAATCCCTATTTGAGAAGTTCCTCTGTTTGTGGCCAACACAAAAGGCAATGGAATCAGCCTAGGTCCATTTTTATAAGGTGCTGGCAAATGTGGGAGATGAAGCACATCGATTTTATTAGGCTGGCTGAAGGGGTGCCCTGTGAGCTCTGTTAGTGGACGCTGTGGTGTTGACAGCACTACCTTCCCAGTGACACAAACCCATCTCCTAATCACTCATACTCTCTAAGAGATCAATTACACTTTTCTCAAGTGTTGTAGGACCATTAACCTTAGCTTACTGCTCAAATTCAGTGTGGTTAATTATAGCCTAGGTATCTATGCTTTCATCTTGCAATGGCAATGGGATATGGGGATCTGCACTCCTTCATACCCTGAAGTGGTGCACAGGGGTGTTGTGTGCTGCTAAACAGCTGCCATGTCCTGCTCTGGGAGTTTTCCACAGAGGGAGATGCTGGAATTCATAAAGATAGCTATTTTTCTGTGTATATTCAGTCTCAGTGGAAGTGAGTAGGGATACAAGCAAAAAAATAAACATGGGCTGGAAGGTATAAAGCATTTCAAAGCAGTAGAAACATAAACATTCCTTTTGTGGACCAATCAGCAAGAATATAAAATAGCCTCAATATCAAAATCTACCTTTTTGTATCCTCACTGATGAAGCCTTTGAATTGCAGTTTGCTGAAGAAACTAAGACTCACCCTTTCAACTGATTTTCTCTCCAGCTGACATATCTTTGGCTTCTTTCATTTGATCCCTCTCATATACATTTGCAGTCACTTGATATTGCTGTTCCTAGGCAGGAACAGTGGTTGTTGCCTAAAGTCTTGTTGTGCCCTCCTCAGTGTCACTCAGAATCAGAGCCTCAGTTTCTACCAAGAGCTACAGTGTCATTGTAGGACACAAAAAAAATGATGAGACTCTAAATATTTCAGAAGGTAAAGAGCATAGATAGGCTTTATTGTTTAATTCTTACTACCTTTTATAAGGTGTTTCAATACAGACTTAACATGATTGGTGAATAGGAACAGCACCTCTCTAATCCCATTGGTTAAACTAGAGAAACAGAACTAGAAAGGAAAAACACTACCTAGAGAAAGATTGGTGTCAGAAAGGATAGTTGTTTGCCAAGATTGTTTTGAGAAGAAGTTTTCTTGAGATATTTTTCCCTTGGGAAAAGTTAGCAGCTGCTAGCAGGCTAAAATCTCTCAGACTCAGAAATATCAGGCCCACACTGCAGTACTGATGATATTTTCTATTCTTGCCCTTCAGAAGCAATTGTGCCCAGAACCAGAAGCTGTGTCTTGGTACAAAATAACTTGATCATCCAATGGGCCTTGATTATGGCCAAGAGTCTGGACAAACTTCAATGGAAAATAAGGAGGAAAAGGGATTGGCATGTCACTCCAGTCCTGTGACACAAAGAACACATGGGCTGCTGTGGCCTTGGCAGGTTTCCACTGCTCTTGCCACAAACTGCTGTGCCTTACTCATCCTTCGTGAATCACTGTTTGCTGAACACAGAACTTCACAGCACTTACAGCACCCAAAATGGAGTGAATCACCTGGTTCTGATGTATTTGTTGATATCCAGATTCTGTAAGAGCCACTTGCTGGATTCAGGAGAAGGTTCTGGTGAACCTTGCTTCACTCTATTCACCCACAGTCCTTTAAAGATTCTGTAGCCCCTGCAGTGCTGCTGGTCTCCTGCAACTCTTCTCCACCCATAGCATGCTCTTCTCATGTGCAATTGTATAAACCCTTCCTAGATTTTTTTCTTGACTCTTTCTTTTTTCTTGACCCACCATGTGCCAGGATCCCTTCCTCACCTTTCAGCCACTGGACTGCCAAATGTTCACTTAAATGTGTGTTTCCCTCCTCATCCTGGTCCTACTCTGCTGCTGCTGCTGCAGAATAGAGAGATCTCCAGGCAACAAATCTAAATTATGCCTTTTGTGAGATGTGCTGGAAAGAAGGGCTCTGACTACATTCTGAATCATGAGAAATATGAGATTCAGAAGGCATTTCCCTCAGAGGAAGAGCTCTGTGAGTTTAGGCCAGAAGAGGAACTAGTTTGTGCTTCCTAAACTTTATGGTGACCTGTGCAGGGAGCTGCATGATTTTCCTGGCCCAGGTGGGGTGGAGAGAGGAGGCAGGTAGGACTGATAGAACTCTGAGGCAATGCCCGGCCATCATGCAGGTGAGGGGTGGGAGGTGCTACATCCCTGGTTTTGTTTCCACTGCCCCCCACCCTGGTTCTGATTTTGCTTTGGTAGTGAAAACCTTGGGCATTTCCACTGGCAATGCTGGGCAATGGAATTTAGGCACAACCATGAGTAGCAAGCCAAGCTTTTGGCCCTTCTGCAAGTACAGCCTAAGAAATACAGCTCATGTTGCAGGACATGGGCTAGCCAGTGATAAACTAAGTTTCCACAGCTCTCACAGCAGCAGAGGCATAATTTCTCTGCCACTGAAAGAAAACCAGAGCCTAAACTCAGGAATCTCTACATGTTTATTATTCTGCCACTGCTCTGAAAGTCAAAATTTGAAAACATAACCTCTTTCCAGGCTGAAATATCTCCTTCCCATTTGTGATAGTATCCCCCCCTCCCTAAGTCTAATCAAGGGGTAAACCTCTAATAGTCCTCAGATGCAACACAGTCTAATCATCATTGCTGTGTTAAAAAGTCGATGGCATGGAAGCCAGCAATGATGATTAGCCAGCTTGGTAGCATTTATTGGGATTTAAGAGCTTCCTATAATTATCATGTCCAGTAACTGCCTGGACTGATGTGTGAGGGGGGAAAGAAGGGAAGCTGGGAGCATGTCTTTTCAGGGTGTGCACAAGATCAACGAATGGAGGGAGGGGCTGGTATGAGAGGATAAAAATTTGTTCTTTCAGGCAATTTTATGTTTTCTCAGCCAGCTTTCCCTATTCTGCTAACATACCTTGCAACAGATCTGACAAAGGTTGGGCCCATCTGTGGATTGAGATCATGATGTGATTTTGCCCAGTCTTCATGACTATCATTTTTCAGTGCATAGTTACTTCCAAAACCCCAAGTTTTCCATGAGATTGTCCTTTATTTTTCTTTTTTCCTTTTTTTTCTTTTTCTTTTTCTTTTTTTTTTCCCCTAAGAAAATGCTGCCTTAACAGGTGAGTTCCTAGTACACAACTCAAAATCACTGGAGAAAGCACATTTTACATGACTCTGGAAGCTTGTAGCCACAGAACAGTTACAGCAGATTCCCAGCAATACACTTTTCTCTCTTGGAAGTTCATAACCTTGCCCCAGGTCTCTTCCCATCTAATCCATTGGGCTGGATCTATCCTTTTGGCTCTTTCTATGGTACAAATTTCTTTCTTGGTCTCTGTTGGAAACTATAGGAAAACCTGAAATGTCCTAGCTTTTTGGGTCTTCATCACAGTCTAAGCCAGACATCCTCTCTTATCATGCTGTTATTCCCAGACAGATGATTTTTTCTTTTTTTCCTGACAGAAAGAAAATTAAAAGAAACTCTAGTTTTAATTAATCTTTTCCTAAGGTAACTTGGGTGCCTTGTGATTGAAGACAAACTAATTTTCAGGATGATAAGGTCACATTATTTGGTGAACTTGCCACTACTAATGTAGCATTTCTGAAGTGTAAAATGGATTTTAAACTCATGGAAAGTCCAGAAAGAAATGCCCCATATAGGCTTATGCCCTATGAAATTAGGCATGAATAACATTAGATTCTTCTGATACAGATCTACATTCCCTCAGTCTATCAAAGAACGGAAATGGGATTTTGATATTTTTAAGTGCAAAGCAGCCAGAGACTAGACTTTTTTTTTTTTTAATGTGGGATTTTCATTGAGCTCTTTAATGTTTATTTCATATTCTTTATGATTTATGTGGGGCTTCCCCATCTGCCTTTCCCTTATTCCCTGAGATCCTCCCCATCATCTGTCTTAGGGGAGCCTGGCTGCCACAGCAGTCTCTGATGAGATTAGTCACAATAATGCTGCAGAACTAAGCTCCTTTCATTCAAGCCTGGGAGAGCTGGAAATATTATCCAAAGAGCAAAAGGCTAAAGCAATGTTTGGCCTGTGTTGTTTCATTCAAATTACGGCTTGAGAGGGCGGTGGGCAGATGTGGTTTGACCACCTGGAACCACTCTCCCAGAATCACAGAATGGTTGGAATGAATTTTAAATATCATCCAGTTCCAAACCCCTGCTCAGAGCCCCATCCAGCCTGGCCTTGGACACTACAAGGGATGGGGCAGCCACAGCTTCTCTGAGAAACCTGTGCCAGGGCCTCACCACCCTCACAGGGAATAATTCCTTCCTGATACCCAATCTAAACCTCCTCTGTGTCAGTGTGAAGTCATTGCCCCCTTGTCCTGTCACCCCAGGCCCTTGTTACTAGCTCCTCTGCATGTTCCCTCTGCTAGAAAACCAGTCAGAATTTTCTAGTTACCATCTTCACCACTTTTGTTTGATCCCACAGTGGTGCTGTGAATTGCCCTGTGAATTAAAGTGTGTTATTTTGGCTGTGACTGTATAAACATTATATGACATATTTTGTAATCCTCTCTATAGCAGGATGCCCTGGCATGACTTTCAATGGCTTCACACTGACCAAGAGCAGGTCTAGATTGACAATTATGAAGAAATCCTGGCTAGAAAAAGGTAACACTTTGAAGCAAATAAGCCTATTTAAGATCATATTTTGATATATAACATCTACTTGGGAAGTCACAGAAAGAAAATGTAACATGGCAAAATACTTCCAGGTACCATTTAAGTCTAGGCCACAGAACTTCACACCCCTGGTCTCTGTGAACAAGAAAGCTCAAATGAAGAGCCTGTGTGAAAGGATTTTTACTACTTCCACATCCATCTTTGCACATTTGCCTCGCACAAGCAGATCCCTAAAGGCCAGCCCTGCATTCAAAGAATGCACTTAACATGAATTGCTTCTGGTGGGGAAGCTATTCCTAGCTTTACCTTGAACAGGTAATATTCGAAAATCAGCTTCATTTAAGCCTGAAAAATACACAAAGGAGGTTTGAGAAAAATATACAACATTTCACTGTGGTTATTTTCATTTTGGGGTGCACTGGGATTGCAGGGCACAGTTTTGGTAGCAGGGGTGACAAGCTGCTGGAAGTTTCCCTTGTGTCCATTAGAGCCAATTCCAGGTGGCTGCAGGATGGACCTGCTACTGGCCAAGGCTGAAGCCATCAGGGATAGCAGTAGCAACTCTGGGATAACAGATTTAGGAAGGGGGAAACACCACAACTGCACAATGGTAGCTGGAGACAGAAGTTCAGGGTCTGAAAACCAATATAGATTTAGGAAAATACCTGTCTCCAAGGACCTGAGGTATCTGAACTGCATCTATCTTTGATGCACTGCGTAGATAAATATTTAGAATTAACCATCAGATTTTTGTCCACACTTTCCTGTTTCACTGAGTCTTGTTTAAGACACCATTACTGAAGCCTGTTCTGTAATTTGCACTGTCTTTTTATCTATATCCAGATGTCCAATGCTTGTGTCCACCCATGCAGGAACTTCTGTGTCCAGCAGGTTTGGGCAGCTCAGGAAAATAAAATGCTGTTGGACTCTGGAAGCTTTGGAGATTTTAACCGCTGTGCTTTGAAATGCACCTCCAGCTGTCCACTCTGAATTTCTGCTCTTGCTTCACCCATAGTAAAAGCAGCATCTGAAAATACTCTCTTTCCTTAACTTCTCAGGTTTGTACTCCAAGATAATCAACCTAAACTTCTCAGCTAGGTCAGTTTTTTCTAGGTACACACTGCTGCCTGCTATTTCTATTGCACAGACAGGCACAGGCACAAAAATCCTGATCTACATGAGTCAAAACTCCAGCACAGCTCAGCAAAAACACTGAAGAGCCTAAATGAATGCCAGTAGTCTGGGAAAGATAATTTTGACTGCAAGTGACTGAGTTTTCTGCGCATTTGGAAATACAAAATGATCCCTTGGACTTAGCTGAAATGGTTTGCATGGGGTTTTTTTTGTTCTGTTTTGTTTTCAAGTCAAACCAAAAATTTCTTATGGATGTTTCACAAATATGCAGCCAGATAGCACGCTGCTGATCTGTAATAATTCGGATCCTGACACAAGAAGATGAAAGGCACATTTTAGCTATGATGTTTTCATATCCCTTTCTTTTTTCTGTTGTTCATTTGTTTTGAATGCATCAACTTTTTTGGGGGGAATGATGAAATATTGGCATCTCTTGCCTAATTTGATTTACAACAGAGCATTTAATTTTTTCTACATGGTATCAGAAATGGTGTTCTCTTTGAAAATTTTGTCAAGCTCCCTGGAAAATGATGATGCTCTCTATCTTTTAGTACTGCTCACTTACCTGCTGCTGGAGGCTGCTCCTTGAGGCTGTATCTGAACTTCCTGACCCTTTTTTTCACTCTTCTGGCATCCTCAGTGAGGAGTAAATCCACCAGAAGCCATGGCTTTGCACTGCACCGAGAGCTTGAATCTGGCTCCACAGCTCCCTTCTGCCACAGCCCCAAGGCAGAAGAGCAGGAAGAGGGATTTCTGTAAAATTCTTCAGGTCTTGAAACAGGAACCATCATCTTGAAGTGTCCGTCCCTGTTTACTTTCTAAGAGAGATTCAGAGTTTCAGAGAGAAAGGAAGGTTGTGCTTGTATTTACAAAGCTTCGGTTGTTGTTTTGAAGACATTCAGTGACCCATGGAAAATGCTACTTAGCTCCAAAAAATAGGAAATTGGAAAATTCTTCCTTCATAGAATACAAATTTTAACTCACTGTGGGCCTGAGCAAGTTGAAAGCTCTCAATTTGCCTTTATTGAAATGATTAAAAGCACATAGAGGAAATGAGAAATAAAATTGATATTTTTAACTGAACTAAATCTACACATGGATATCTTGTGCATTCCTTGCTGTGATACCTGGTTCCCCATTTGAAGGTTGCTTTTGTTTTTGTCACAACTGAAAGTTGATTGGACTAATTTGCAAAAAATTCTATTTTTGATTGCACAGCATCATGTGACCAAAAGCCAGGCTAATGCTGAGACACAATGTGATGAAAGTGGGTGGAGAGAGCAGACAGGGAAGGTACAATGGCAAGAAAATGATCCATTTCAATGCTGCACTGAGGGGACATTCTCTGCCCCTCCCGTGGGAAAAGCATGGGAAAATCTGAGTTGTTTAGGAATCCGAGGCTGGGATTTTAGCTGACTCTGTAGATTGTCTTCAGGACTATGCCCACCACATCAGTAAGGACCAGCTGTCTCTGGACTTCTCCATTTGCTTATTCCTCAGTTATTTGAATCAATGTGCTCATATTGCTGAGAGCCCACAACAGGAGATAAACTGCCACACATCAGCTGCCAAGTGGGGGTTTTTTTCCCTCTTTTTCTGCTGCTTCATGGTAAGATGCAGACAATGGAAAAATGAACTGGCTCATCTTGGCAGCGGGCAGTGCTGCATTGCCATCTGCTGCAATGCCAAAGGTGTTCCAGCATGGAAGATGGATTTATAGGAGAGAACTCATGTGGGGTTTTGAAGGAAAGGAGGGCTGCAGTGGGGCCAGCAAGCTTTGGATCACCAGTTCTTGCTAAAATATCCAGAGTAAATGCAGAGAAAATATTCCTCATGCCACAGGAGATCCGTCTGGTTTGTAATTGCATCCAGGACACCTCTGCTGGCAGGGAGCACCCTTTCCCCCCAGCAGGGACAGAGAGCTGGGAGTTCCTGCTGCAGCTGGGGAATGTCTAGGAGCAAAAAAGAACAGCACAGCAGGGGAAGCAGTATGAAAGGACCTGGGAAAGCTTTCTTTTCTTAAGTGATCAAAGCTGGACAGAGCCAGAGGTCATGCTCCATTAGGAACAAACGGTACTGCTGCTCCCTCTCCAACTTTCCAGCTGCATTGCTGAGTGTCTAACTGGAGATTTTTACGTTTTTCTACTGGCACAGGATCAGGGCCACCTGAATTAGATATCACATGGACATGCAAACTCTTGCTGCACAGAGACTACAGTTTACATAGGAAAGGCAAGATGAAAGATGGGAAGGGGAAGAAAAGTGTGTGGACCAAGCTAGCGCTGCTGGTGCTGAGACTCACAAGTGAGAACCAGGGTTCTGAGACTAGAATACAACATCTAGAACTTTATCTAGGTTTTAGGATTTAGTCTGTGGATGAAAAAAAAAAACATTGCCCTGTCCAGAGTTTGTCTCCGATACTTTTTCAGTATCAGTTTTTCTCTGCTTCTTGCAGGGTGTTTGAATTTCATGGACTCACAGAATGACTGGGGATGGAAAGGACCTTAAAGATCATCCAGTTCCAACCCCCTGCCATGGGCACCTTCCACTCTCCCAGGTTGCTCAGAGCCCCATCCAACCTGGCCTGGAACACTTCAAGGTATGGGGCAGCCACAGCTGCTCTAGGAAACCTATGCCAGGGCCTCAGCACCCTCACAGAATTTTTTCCTCACATCCAGTCTAACCCTCCTCTCTATCAGTGTGAAGCCATTCCCTTTCATCCTGTCATTCCCAGCCCATGTAAATAGTCTCCCTTAATTTTCTTTTTCCTTTTAAGAAAGGAGGTATAAGGTATCAGTCCCCCTACAAAAGAACTCTCAGAGCTCATGGCCCCAGCAAGTGGTGGGTGTACATATTTATTTGCCTTTATTGAAAGATTTTTATACATCAAAGCGCCTCAGGCACAAAGAGGTATAAAAGCCAGAGCATAAATTCATCTTTTTAAGCTTACACAATATCTTAAGGAGTGTCATTTGACAGACCTATAGATCTGAGTAATCTCTTTTCCACTGCATGCTGCAGAATGGAGCTGTGATAGATGCAGGAGTCACAGCCAAGGAACCTGCAAAAAAAATATGCAAGAGGAACAAGAACAGATCACTACAACAATGCATAAACCAAAAACCCGAGCAAAATAAATTCACACACCCTGTGCAAAAGGTATCTGAAGCCATCTTTCACAGTTTGATTGTTACCTTCAAAAGCAGCAACATTTAGGCACCATCTTGCTGATTTCAGCCCATTTTCCAGCTGGACATATTCTCTGAAAGCAAGCAGATATTTTTCTTTTTTTTTTTTTT
>WBMY01010271.1:15881-29555 GCA_013397315.1 Donacobius atricapilla | reverse complement strand
TATTGCTGATAGTTTTAAAGCCTTGGTTGCCTTGAGTGGTGGTTATTAGTGAGTATAGAAAGGCAGTAGGTAGGGGGAACTTTGATGTATACACGATGCTAATGCCTATTCAGCCTAAGCGGAAGACAAGATTATGAGAAGGCTAGGATTTTTCAAATTTGCGTTTATTTTAGTTCTATTTGTCCCCTAGGGCTGCTAGGCTGATGGCTATAGCCATTGGTAGTATAAAGTGAGTGAGATGTTAGGAAGAGAATAGTGATTGTGGGAAATTTCATTAACCGGTGCTTAGGGATGAGCCTTGGAGCACTTCTGGGAATCCTAAGTGGAATGGTACTAGTCCTGGTTTTATCGTGGTTGCTATTGTCACAAGGAAGCATGATGTGACAAGTCTATGGATAATGTCTCATTGTCCAGTAGATCATACATTAGTCATGGTAAAGGAGAGGACTAGTGCCCTAGTAATACGGATTACTGGACTCCAAGCAACATCATCCACCCTAGTAACTCTACTCATATTTGTATAATCTGCCTGCAAAGTAGACACAGGCCTAGCAATACTAACTGCCTCTACATGTACCCATGGTTCTGTCTACTTACATAACCTAGACCTCCTATAATGTTAAAAAACAGTGATTACATTCCTCCCCATAGTCCTCTTATCCTCCTGCCCAAAATTCCTTTAAACTAAGACCACCACAAATAAGATCCTAATCAGCACCCTCAGCCTACAATGACTACTTCTAGCATACTATCCCCCCGAAATACTAGCATTGACTAAATCCTATCCCCTCTATTAGTACTATCCAGCCAACTACTATCTTGCATAATCATAGCAAACCAAAACCACCTGCAACATCAACCATCAGCATGAAAAGCAATATTCATCACAACCTTAATCAGAGTCCAACCATTCATTATCTTAGCCTTCTTGGCCACAAAACTAAACTTACTCTTGGATCACTAGAGCTAGACCAAAGAGTATTCCCATGAGATAGAACAGCACAAGCAAAGACATAAGAAAACAGGATCTGTTTATCCATTCTGCAGTTTTTCTTTGAAAACTCCTTCCCACATTGACTACATTCTCATTCTCTGGATAAACACTACCCAATCCGTGCATGCCCAGCCTGAAGACTCGTAACAGGAGATAGAGGGAGCTGGGGCCAGAGATGACATCTTCCCACCATGAACAGGAAAGAGGAGACCTGGTTAGAAATAAGGGGACAGACCCCGACACTAGCAGCTTCTACTGCCATCAGTGGGACAGAAATGGGAACTGTGATGTCTTGAGTCATGGAGGTGTTCACCACCATATTCCTTGCCAACCAAGGTACAAAACCAGCAGCAATTAACTGTTAAAGCAGCACAGGTTGTTCTTCCTCTTTTCTTCCAGCCCAGGTCGAGCAGACATCAGGACCATGCCTGGCCCAGGTAACGAACAGCCATAGGCAGCTGCCTCTTAATTTTAGCGAAACCCAGTTCTATACAATGGCCAAATTTAGAAACTTTCTCTCTACTTTCATAATAAAATATAAGCAAATATATTAGAAATGTGGAAAAACTCCAGCTATAGGACCTTAAGTTCACATATAAAAACCAAATTAGAAGACAAGCTAGGAAAAAAACTGCTGCAATTGACCTTCATTTATTATACTGCTGGGTTTTTTTCTACTCAGTAGTCTTTACTACAGGCTATGTGTGACTGTTTAGCACATTAATGGATTGCTGCTTTATAAACAAGGAAGCAAATTAGTTTTAATAGGCTAAACAATTAACCTTGAAAAACATTTCATGCTCCTAAGCCTAGAAAAATTATTTTCTGGTCTTGGTTTTGATGAAAATATATATAAAATTTCATTTTTCTGACATAAAGCTTGCCTCCAAATCAAAGATTGACTCTTGCTGTTGAACTTTACTGTATCTGAAAGCAGAAATTAAATATATATAAATACAAGAAGTTATATACATATGAAGCCTTTTAAGTATAAGAAATTTAGTCTGAATGGAGTTTTAGTCCCGAAGGAGAAAAAGTTGTTACAGCTGACACCAGCTGGCTCTGCCTAATCTTTAACGTGCTATTCTATTCATAGCTGAATTCTGACCTCTGTTTTGGAGACTTTCTTTAGAGAAATATGAACTTCTTATTCTGTGTGGAAGTGAACTGTAAACATATATTTTTGTTTTGATCTAAATTTTCTAATTAACAGAAATGGATCCTTGTGGTGATATTTGAATAGGATTGCACATAATTTCAAATTTCCCTAAATTTTAATTAATATAGTTACAAGAAGTCCACATTATACCTTCATAACCGTGACATGTGGAGCAAAAGACAGGTTGTTGTACAGATTTTACTCTTTATCAGAAACATAACCCCATAGGCACTAAAATGCTTTATTCCTAAATTTACCTTCCAGCTTCCAGAAGTTAAAATTTCCAGACCTTTTTGTCTTCTTCTGACCACTTAAAAATTGCTGTCTGAGCAGTTCTGAGATCATCGGTCTTGCAGACACCACGACTGTTTCATGACAACAGTTTTTAATACATATTACATTATTCTCACAGTAATAAATCTTGTAAAAATAATTAACTCTTTTCATTTAGGTTGTCTTCCATTATACATAGATGCCCATTTTCAGTGAGCTATTTAGGACAAGAATTAAAGCAACCTACTAACACCTATGTTATGAACTCAGAATGCAAGGCCACTTAAATAATCCAGAGGCAATTTACACATGGGGCCATGGCTACAAAAGCTTGGCTTAATAGGATTGGAAACAAGTTCTCTCTCCTACAATCGCTTACTTTGTCTTTACTCAGGGTTTTCTCCCATTGCACAAGCCTCTTATTCCATCACAGCAGGAACAGATGCAGGCCTCCTGACACTGACTTAACATGTTGTTGTCATTTTCTCTTTGGGAAGAAATCTATTATCTAAAATAAAAATATATTAAAGATTTTAAAATAAAACACATAGCTGATTCTTGTCTTTCTCCTCCATAGATTCTCCAATGAATCTTCAATCTATTCTTGTTTTTAAACTCCATTGACTGAAATCTTTTCTAGTTAAACACATCCCCTCATTTTTTATCTTAAGTGAAGTTCCATGTCAGCTATAATCAAGTATGAAGATTTAGGCCTGAGAAATTCCTTATGCATCCCTAAACTTTGGACAAATCTAGGCCTTGTTTTTGCTTTGAACTGTTAAATCAGCTTGCAGGCCCAACCACAATTTCTAGTTATTTGTAAATATGCAAACATACAAAAATACAGAATTAACTCATGTGATCCTAGGCTTGAATAAAATATTAATATCCTCTCCTCATAGGGAACAGTTTGAAAATCAGATTTTCAGGAAATTTCATGTGAAAACATAATGAACTTTGGCATGATTTCTAGAGAAACCCCGTATCCCTATTGATTCCAGTAAGAGTCTGAGGAAACTAATCTCTTCTGGATTTCCAGAGCAGGACATTCAGGATGGGAAGGAATACAGTTAACAAATTCCTCTTGAACTAGGAAAGAGAACTTGTTACACGGGGGGTAACAAGCACTAGCCAGTGCTAGCGCCCAAAAGCCCATCTGTCTCTCTGAATCTATACCTCCTGCTCCTGATACCCTCCAAGAATCAACAGACCAATCTGTATCTGTGGGACTGACAAGGATGTAGATATGGTGAGAATACCGAGATTGGGGTTGCTTTGAGCAGAGGAAGTTTATAAACCAGGTTAATGTGTTTCACAAATTGTTTCCTTGCATGCAGTTCAAAGAAGAGGAATCTGCTGCAACCCTGCAACAAGAGCAAGAGCAGTGCATTTGAGCTTTGAACATTTTCCAGTGCACTCCCCTATGCATAAATCAGGATGGTAGCTGTCATAACTGCAGCACCTCCAATTTCAACCCACGTCACCAACAACATGAATCCCTTTGCCGAGTGAGGCCTCTTGATGTGTCCTCTCCACTCACTGGGACCCTGAAATTTTCCTGGGAGAAGCACGACCTGACAATCCTTTTTATTCTAACACAGCTGTAAGCCTTCAGACCCTTTTGCAGAAACAGCATTGCAGCAATACCCTCTCATAAACTTGCCATATGCCATGGATGGGGGTGTTGAATGAGGATGGTTATTTTTCATTGACATGCCATGCTTCTAGTGCTGAGGAACCCAAAATGGCAGTTTCCCCATCCACTGCTGCTCTCACACCACTTAATTCTTCTGACCTGAAATTCCAACTTTCTATTCACTGCAATGCTTTACACAAATACAACACCTACTCACCAGACTCTTCCAGATGTTGTGCTCTGGCGACAAAACACCACTTTCAGCATAATAAGGAGTAGACAAAAGTCATCCAGGACTCTGTCTCGCATGCTGGATCTACCATGAGAAGGCCAATATGTCACTGAGGATTATCACAATCAATTAGCAGTAAATAACCAAATAAAAAATATCAGCAGAAGAAAGCTTCTATCACAAAACAAAAACAAAACAAACACAAAACAAAACAAATACAAAACAACAACAAAAAAACACCAAAAACAAAACCAGAAGGTTTTCAATGCACTGACAAAGAATTAATTGTAATTAAGAAAATATTAATTTAAAAAAATCACTGATAGAAAGTAGGGTGCCCTGTCTAGGAAACTTTTTTCCCATGTCATGCAGGTAAAGCAGATGTTTGTAGAAGTCCTGACTGATGTCACCTTTCAAGTACATCAAAATCAAAACCACTCCCTTAGGTGGGATCCTATCCAGAAAGGGCAAGGTATGTGACAATATGCAAAATACCATGTTCAACAGCAGCATCTTTCAGCCACTGCTTTAACAAAAAAAAAATCTGTGACTAAGCTTCTCTACTTTCATATTTCAACACTAGACTTTCACAAATTCAATTATCTCTTTTTCTTGTGGGATCATGTTATTTGGGGAAAGAGGGTTCTGTTAAATGTTTAATAAGAAGCCTGGTTCTTGGAAGAAATTTTCTTTTGTTCTTGATGACCTAAACTAGAGCTATTTCACAGCAGAATACAAAGCAAATGCATGAAAAACAAAGGTCATTTAGCTATTATAGATCAAAGCCCAGAGTCTGACACAGACATTTCAAATTCTTTTGCCAGGTTATATCTTGAAAATCCATTTTTCAATTCAGAAAGCATGTGTTTAATTAGAAAATTACTGAATAAACAACCTTCACTTTGAAGAAATGGAAGAAAATGCCACTATATCACGTGAAAGAATCTAGATGAGGGATGGGGGGCAAAAGGCTGTGGGAACGTTTTCTGAAGATAGCAAGTTTAAGAATGATCCATTATTTGTCAATGAAATTCCAGCTTCTGGTTGGAGCAGAACCCACAAAAACACATGTACATGCTCCAATAACAGCCACTTAGGTCAGCTGGGAGTAGATAACAGAAGAATAAAATACAGGTTCCCAAATGTTTTGTTCAGTTTTGAGGAAAATACTGACATGCTACTTGAGTATCACCTTGCTAATATGTCAGTAATTCATCTTTACAACAGCCCCATATTATTATTCTAATTTAAATGAAATTGAAATAGACATAGATGAGAATAAATGACCTATGACAATGAAAAAGGCCAGTGACAAAACCAGCAGTAGAATTCCTACTAGCTCTAGCTTCAATTTCTTATCACATATCAGACAAAAACCTGCTAAAGCATTTGCCTTTTTCATGAGCTCACTTAAGTATGATTTACATACTGTACCTTGAAAGCAAACTTTGGAGTTCATACTGTCTCTAAAGTTTTTGCAAAACACTTAGTTGAATGTGATAAACAATCATTTCAAAAAAAGCCACAGTCACTGTGAAATTTGAAACAGTAGGAACAGTTTGCCCTTGAAGGGGAGTAAAAAGCCTTTAGCAGCACTGCAACTTTCTTTTTTTTTTTTTTCCCTAATAAAGATTACATGGCTCTGAAGTAATTATAAGATTAAATTTTCATTCCGAGGTTTTGTCACCGCCAAAGTGCTTAAAATTAAATGTGTTACCATAAGTTTCCACACAGGAGTTCCTGCCCTGTAATCAAGGGCATCCAAGTTTTATCCAAGCAACATGTAACAGTAATGCTTCAACCTGGAGGGCTAAAAGTAAACTGAGAATGAACATTTTGCCCAGTTAGAATTTCACTCCTTTAGAATTTCTTCATCTTCAGATCCTGTAGGTCATATAAATGCCACATACTCTTCCTATTCCCATGGCACAGGTAGAAGGAGTTGCAAATTTGTCTATCATCATTTTCTACATAAACAAGGGAGAAGTATCTTAACAAATAGCAATTTGGAAAGCTGTTGGGCTAATGAATATTTGAGGTGTGAAGAGTAATGCAATCAACTCATGCAGTCAAGTAACAGCACAGGAGTGTGCCCAGTGCAAGTTCCATGGCACTCCAGTGCACCCTCAGACTTTCTCCATCCTACCTACCCTGCACAGTCCAGGAAGGGAAGGGTGGAGGAGGGAAGGACATGGCTATTCGAGGGGGTTGAGCTGTTGAAGTGACACTTCCATGGAGAAGAGCTACAATAATGGCAGGAGAGAGCAGGGAGCTGGTGCTGGAAGGATCCCTCCCATTCCCAGCAGATGATCAGGAAAAGGCATAAAGGAGAAGAACAGCAACCATGTGCACCTCAGCTATGACCAGAACATCCTTGTCCTTCCTGGTCACAAAAGAGTTCAAAGAAACCCTTCTTTGGAGCCACAGTGGCATCTGAAGGAATGCAGTCTGCCATGCTCCTAATGCACAAAAAAACCGGTATGTACCATGGATATTTTCAGAGCCTGATGCTAAGAGCCTTTGATTGTTCATATCAGATTTGTCAATCTCTCTATATTGGGGTTTGGTAGTTCTCTCCCTCCAAAGCAAGACTGCCCTCCCCATGTGCCTTGTTCAAGTAACATGAATCAGATGGTTTCAGTTTTTGCGGTGGGTTTTTGACTGCAAGTAACCATCACACGTGGATGTGTTGAGACTTAAGCCTCCAAATTAATTTCTGTATCAATACACTGATTTTTATTCAATTGGGTATGTAACGCAGAACAGAACAGCAAGTGTTCTTGATCATAAGCAAGCCAGAGCTAATGAGAAGGTATTTTTCTCGGCAAATCAGATCCGTTGCAGATACATTCTGTGAAAAGCTCCACACTTGCAGGTATTCTGCTCAAACCATCCAAGAAGCAGATAACTACAGCTGGTGTAGCAATGAGCCCAACTTCAGAGTCTTCCTGAGAAGCAGGATATGTTTATTTAGGCTCAAAAACTATGATTTTTGATTACCTCATTGTGCTGGCTGAGCAGTTTGGTGTCTGCCCAAGCTGAAGTATATGTGAACTTTCTTCAAGAGGCATCTTTATCAACTAATGGAACTAGTGAACTGAAGAATAGGACACTAAAAACTAACAGAGAGGGGTTTGTTTTCATGTGTAAAGATTGGTACTGCCTGCAAAAATAGACTGAAAGATCCCAAAATTACTACGATGGCAATTTTTTGCTGCTGTAGTAGATTTTACGTCATTCTCAGAAAATCTTTAATAATTTAGCAAAACACTACAAATGAGTTAGGGAACTCTAAACAACTACCTGCTCCTGAAGCTCCCTGCTTCCCTGTGGAACCTCAGACTTATCATAGTTCAATCCTGGAGCTACGCAGATATATAATGTGAGTAGAGGAGAGTTCATTTCCACTATATTCATGAAGAGCTTGATGTGATTTTTGTTATATTTTTGGAAAGTCCTGGGATCTTTTCCAAATTGTATTTTTTAGGATTTGGGGGAGTAACATCAGAAAATACTTTTTCAAGTTGCTATCTTGAATCACATGTACTGCCCTGGGGCATGAGGCTATTCAGACCACTGAGGATTTGGGGCTATGTTTACAAGACCAATGTGGGCTCAGCCTTGTATCACTTTCATCTAGGCATGATGCCATCTAAGCATCCACCAGGTCAGTTCTTTGGAAGAGGTGATGGGAAAAAGAAAACTTTACATTACTGCATTGACACCGATTTTTAAAAATCACAGAGCTCAAAGACTCACCAGAGCTCAAACCTGTCTCCTTACAACTTATAGTGGAAAACTGGAATACATATACAGTCTGCAAAGCTTTAAGCAGAGGGCATTCTTTTCTGTTTGGTAGAAACCAAATATAATTCAGAGTTAATGGCTGAATGACATAACCTCCTTTTCAGCTCTTGATACAGTTGAAATTACTTTCATTTCTAGAGATAACTTCATATGTGAAAATCAATCATTTTGCCTTATTTTCATTTCTACATTTTCAAATAAAAAAATTTAAAAATTCAGTAGCATTTTTGTAGAGTGTTACTCTTCGCTTTCACAGAATCACAGGATACCCTGTGTTGGAAGGGACACAGAGGGATCATCAGAATCCAACTCCTGACCCTGCAAAGCATTAGCCCTAGGAGTCACACCACTTGCCCAAGAGTATTGCCCAAATATTTCTTGAACTCTGTCAGGCTAGTGCTGTGACCACTTCCCTGGGGAGCCTGTTCCAGTGCCCAACCACCCTCTGGCTGGAGAACCTTCTTCTAATATCCAACATAAACTTCCCCTGACAAANCCCTTGCTGAACTTCATATGGTTGTTGCCTCTCATTTGTCAAGATCTCTCTGCAGGCGCGCCCTGCCCCCAAGAGAGTGGNACCACAGAGAAGAGATCAGTGCCCACCTCCCCTCTTCCCCTCACGAGAAGTTGTAACTGCAGTGAGGTCTCCCCTCAGTCTCCTCCAGGCTGAACAGACCAAGTGACCTCAGCCACTCCTCACACGGCTTCCCCTCAAGGCCCTTCACCATCCTCATGGCCCTCCTCTGGACACTCTCTAACAGCTCAATGTCTTTTTTCTATTGTGGCACCCAAAACTGCCCCCAGCACTGGAGGTGAGACTGCCCCAGTGCAGAGCACAGCAGGACAATCCCCTCCCTTGCCCAGCTGTGATGCTGTGCCTGATGCACCCCAGGACACAGGGGCCCTTGTGGCTGTCAGACCACTGCTGGCTCATTTTCACCTTGCCAGGACACTCACATCCATTTCCTGCACTCATTTCTGCTTTCCAGCCTCTCCTTTCCCTGTCTGTCCATACATCCAGGGTTGTCCCAACCCTGGTGCAGAATCCAGCACTTGCCCTTGCTGAACTTCATATGGTTGTTGCCTCTCATTTGTCAAGATCTCTCTGCAGGCGCGCCCTGCCCCCAAGAGAGTGGACAGTTCCTCCCAGTTTTGTATCATCTGTGAACTTGCTTAATATCCTGACCAGTCCTGTATCCAAGCCATTTATGAAGATGCTGAAGATCAGAGGGCTGAGTATGGAGCCCTGTGACAGGTCACCAGTCTGATGTCACCCCATTGACTGTAACCCTTTCTGCCTGACCCCTGAGCCAGTTGTTTGTCCATCAGATGATGTGTTTATCCAGCCGTGGGCTGGTCATTTTGTCCATAATGATATCCTAGGGTGACTCTGTGATGCTAGTATCCCCAGCTGTCTGTTCTGTTTATGCTGGATATTGAGTTCTACAGCTTTAGGACTGGTTCTGAGAGTGAAAGAGGGAGAAGAAGAGTGCAGTTTGTTTTCAGAAACTGCACAAGCACCTCCACATTCCTTCTCCCAGACTATGTTGTCTGAAGCACTGGAAGCAGGAGAGAGTGCTCCTTTCCTTTTAGTTAGTTTTTTTTAGCTAGCTGAGGCAGAGAAGTTCCTCAGACTGTGCCTTTTCTTTTTCTTGGATCTGATCAGCCTGCTCTGGACTGAAAACCCAGACGACCACCAGGAGCTCACACCTGTGTCCCACCAGGGCCAGGATGTGGCATTCTCCGGCACAGGAGGGACTGATGAGAGACTGAGCAAGCTGATCTATACCCCACAAAAAGTACTTTCTGAATTTGCCATCTCTTCAAAACAATGAGAAGTTCCATTGTTTAACATTATTAATTTTTCCATGCTTGTGAATATTTTGCTTGTTAAATAAACAGGTTTTTTCACTTTTCTCAAAGGAGATTTATGTCCCCCAAACTAGTGGGGGGAGAGGCCTCTTGAATTTGTTTTCTAGAGGGATCCCTTCAGAGGTTTCCTCCCAAAGTTGCCCTTAACCAGGAGAGATGCTCAGAAGGACAGTATTGAAAGCTTTACTGAAATACAGAAAGATTGCACCCACTAACTTCCCTTGATTAGCTAGGTGGATTATCTTGCTAAAAAAGGGACTCAAGTTTGACAAGCAGGACTTTTCCCACATGTGACCAATGGCTGTATTCACCAGGTTCTCGTTGGCTCAGTCTCTCTGTATTCCCAAGACCACTCAAAAATCATCCAGGAAAGATTTTGCAAAGATATTAGCTAGCTCTTTAGGAATTCTTGGATAAATCTCATAAGGCCCCAGAGATTTGTAAGTGAAACTGAAGCAGCTTCATGAAAAGATGAAGCAGCATCATGATAATTTCCTCTGAAAATACGTCTGGGTCTTCAAGGCATGCCAAGTTTCCATGATTTGGATGCCCTGGATCCAGCCTGAACAATTTCAAACCCAAAGTTTCAGGCCTGCAGCAGAATACCTGGAAGCCTACAGCTTTCACAGCTGTTCTGTCCCAGCAGGAATGCCAGGAGACAAATGGGGTCAGGAATTCCACTCTTACAGTCTCCAAATCTTACCTGCATAGAAAACCAGGAAAGTTTGTCCCAAAGCCACATGCCTCT
The DNA here is from genome assembly GCA_013397315.1 of Donacobius atricapilla. Lineage (NCBI taxonomy): Eukaryota > Metazoa > Chordata > Aves > Passeriformes > Mimidae > Donacobius > Donacobius atricapilla. The sequence goes on along the minus strand of WBMY01010271.1, from coordinate 18,834 downwards.
GTGTTCAGATCCAGAGTAAAAGTACAATATGTATTTTCACTGGACTGGGAAAAGAAGCAACATCTGCCGCATATTTAGACATGTTCTTTCAGAAACTCCTTGTAGATTTTGGAGAAAATTGTTCAACAGAGCATATCTCAAAAGAGACATTTTGTTGAATGAAATAATTTGCACTTTCTGATCAGATGAATTATTAAGGAAAAAAAGGTGTGGGAACATATGAAGTGAAACAAATCAGATTGCGAAATGAAATTTCAGCATATGATCAATTCTATGTCAAATATTAGTAAAAATAAAGCAAAATTCTAGCATAACACAGAGTAAAGGGCAGAAGCAAAAGGAATTTTAAAAGTAATTGGTTTTCAAATTAAACTTACACAAGCAGGATAAAGGTTCTGTAAAGTAGAGCCATGCACTAAACTGAAATTCACATTCTGTATATATATTCATCTCAAAGATCTGTTAATGGGAAAAATGGTAGAAGCCAAGACTTGAAGTGCTAGAAGGAAGTTACCTTAAAGTCAGCTATGAATGTTTCACAGCTGAGCTTTAGCTATACATTTTCTTTCCAAGTTTGTACTCTGTCATGTTTTGCAGAGTTAGTTATTTGAGTTTTAGACTGCCGTCTGGAAATCACTGCTTAGAACCTGGAACCTTCTTAGAGACACATGGTATTTCTCAGACCAAAATGACAGAAAAATATGTCAAAAAAAAAGAAAAAAAAAGGCTGGATCTTGAAAGTCTTACTTACTTTGGTAGCCTTTATTTGCTTTAAACCTAAATCCTTTCCAAGCTTTCCCCAGGGAAAGAATTTTTCATAATTAAGAAATCTGAGAATTTGGCCAAACACAGAGCAGCTGGGAAGACAAGAGAAGAAGTAGCAATAAAATTAAATTATACTAAATTGGTATTTCTCCTCAAAGGAAGGAGAAAAGCACTTGAAGGGAAATAAATCAGGACATATATTAAATCATTTCTATATATGATGACAATTTTCTAACATTCTGCTATTTCCATGAATCCAGAAAAGATGCTATCATCATGGGGACACAATATAAAGAAAACTTTTATGCTTTCACTCATCTTTCTTTCTAGAAAGTCTTCCTGCAAAGTGAGCTGAGTTGCCACAAGTCTTCCTATAACATTTGTGCCTGTGAACAGCTGCAGAAACAAGGACGGTCTAGATGAATCTAAAAAACACTAGAGGAGTTAACAGGCAAAATAATCGGTGACAGGGAGAGCATACATGCTGAGAATGCATGAGAGAGAAAAAGGACCAAGGGGTATGCATACTGCATGGAGGGAAGCCTCCCCACAGCGCTGAGCAGAGTGGGAGTTGGTGGCAGGCAGTTTCCCTTTCTGCAGATGCTGAGGTCAGTAGCTTATGGCTGGGACACTCGCTGAGTAGGAGCAAGACCTAGAAAATTTTGAAAAAGTTGTCACAGGACCCTGGAAAAACTAAGAAATGGGAGAGAGAGGTTTAAGAGTTAAATGTATGCCAGTTTGTGTTTATGTGACTTCCACACCTCTTCTGCATGAACTGACTGAGGCTATGGCAAGTCAAGGTCTGGGACTGGAACCGGATCATGTTTGCTCAGTGGTGTAACGAGGGAGGACTGCTACACTTGGGCTGATCTGCCCATGCACTCTTCACGGTGGTGTCCACAGGTTTGCTACCAATCTTTGGAATACAAAACAGAAGATCATTGCCAGTGCATAGCTTTGGTGACTGAATGGTTAAGCTGTGAAAGAATATGTTCGCACCTCCAGCACTGCAATGTAACACTCTAATATCCTTATAACACTCTAATATAATTACACCCCTCAAAAAGACATTTCATGGCAGATATTACTAGACTTTTAGTACTGCTAAAGGCCAAGCTACTGAAAGAATCTCCATCATAATATCATAAATACCCATCTAGAAGAAGACCTCATTCCTGGTCTGAATATGCCAAATATAGCACTGTCTTCAACTGTCTGTTAGTAGATCAGGAAAGTATAAATATCTACAGGAGAGGTGGATTAGAAAATACAAACAAACAAACAAACACCAGAACCAAACAAATAACAACTAAACAAAAAGACCCCAAAGAAATAAAAAAGCACCATTTAGAAGGAGCAAAGAAGCAAAGATGCCAAAAATCATACAAGCTGACCATGGACATTTTGCACTCCAAGTTCTTTTTATTTCACTATATTTGCTGACTTCTATACGTATTGTCTGCTGCTTTCATCTTACTATTCTTCACATACTGACAGACTGAGGCTGTCAGGCTACGGCTCACAGGACACTTCTCCCAATGCGTTTATTCTCCAATTGCTTTAGGAAATGACAGTGCTCCAGTGTTCACAGACAGCCAGCTGCGACCCATTCTGCCCTGGAGCTTTCCTCCAGCCTTCTCATGGATATTTTCTCACCAGATGCAAAAACTTTTGTAATGCTCTGGACTTGTAGTGCCTGATTTGGGCAGGTCCTACTCAGACTTCATTAGGATAAAGTGAAATAAAGAGCTCAAATCTGCTTTGAATCTTAAAGAAGTATCTCTCTCTCTCTCTTTCTCCCTTTCTCTCTGTAATGGGTTAAAATTCAACTAACCGGGCGGAAACACCAAAAGATGTAGGGGTTATCACATTCGCCTAATTTTCATTTTAGTGGAATAGGATTAAAAGAAAAGCAAAACAGGTTTAATTCAAAATAGAAACAGTTAGATTTATTAACATACAGTAAAGGTAAACAAACAAAAAAAACCAACTACGAAACCCTCTCAAAAACAACCCCTCTTCCTCCCTAGCAACAATCCACTTTTCCACGAAAAAACAATGCAAAGGGATAAAACATCAGAACTCTTAGGTCAGCATCACTTAATAAAATAGTCTTTCATTCAGTCTTTTGAGAGAGACAAGTCCCTCCTGATTTTTCTGGTAACTTTCCACAAGAGACACAGTCTGT
>WBMY01010271.1:521-15460 GCA_013397315.1 Donacobius atricapilla | reverse complement strand
CTCCCGGGGACTCCCGGGGCCTCCCGGGGCCAGCCGGCCCCTGGGCCCGGGGCCCTCCCGGCCCGGCCACGATGTTACCTCATAGCGCGGAGTCCCGGAAAGAGGGCGGGTCTCCCAAGATTCCTGTTTTTTAAGCGGTGTCCCAGAGGGTGTACGTACACCTTTTACCTGATTGGCCAGCTTAGCTGTTAGTTCCAAAATGGATTAACAATTGGTTTTTTCTTACCATTTATGCTAAACCAATACACTCTCTCTCTCTCTTTCTGTGTCTCTTTCACTCTGCCAATTTTATTTTTCTCCTTTTCTTGCTTAGGATACCATTAGCGGAGCGGTAAAGATCCACTGTGTTGTTGCCAGGAAAAGATCCTTGTGCTAACATCTGTGTTCAGAAAGTGAACATTAGAGGACTGTCAGCCCTGATGCTGATTCCTGATGCCTGGAACCTTGCAGTGATTTATCTCACTGCCAATACAAAATTCTCAAGTAACAATATTTTAGTCAACTTTGCATTTCATTTGCACTCGTTTCAGTTACAAAATATTTGACATGGAAAGGAGAAGCTTGTCTGTTTCATGGGAAGTTTGTAGTATATCAAATTGTTTTTTGAAATCTTCATGTAAACCATCATGACCCTGTCTGAAATTCTATGTATTAGTAGATATTACTTTAAGAAAATTACTTTAAGAAAATGACAGTAGCAAAGTACATATTTGTAAATTTTAAATAAGAAAGCACTATAATTCAAAAATTTTTAGATTTATATGGTATTTTGACCTTGATATGTTCCAGGGGAAAAAAAAAAGTTGCATTTAGATTATTTACTTATCAGCCTTTAAAAATTGTAATACTTTTGTACATACTCCGTATGTTAGAGGTGCACATTCCAGGCAATGTGTATAATGCATCTTTTCTAATCCAAGTACATGGGAAGACTACATAGTCAGTAATTTTGCCGATTGCTATTACTGCAATTTATTTTTCCTATACTACTGCAAGAAATGTCACACAACCTGGAATACGCAAAGGCAGAGTAAAAATTACTGTCCCTGTACTAAAGATCTAACGCAGTAAAGAGAAAGGATCTTGTGAAAATCACTGTATTCTTTTGAGTCAGTATAATCCAATACAGCCTTTCTACATTCCTATCATGAACTCATTACCCATGCTCTCCCTAAAAAAAAACCACCCTACATACTGTGTCATCTTTCATCACATTCAAAATTACTCATTTATCCCTCTGACAATGGATAGGCAAGAAGGCAGTGTGCCTTGCCTACAAATGGATTCTAGATGTGCCAAGAGTATATACCTAAGCTTCCAGGAAAATGTTCTTGTCTGGATATGAGAATATTTGAAAAAACAAGAACTCTTAAGTGTCTTTCCCAGAGCATGAAATCTGAGATTGTGATGTATTTTATCTTATGTCATTAGAACATTATTACAGTATTCCATAGGCATCATAATGGACAACTTCAGAAGTTAGGAGGTTCTTAAAGACAAAGAAAGTTCCTCTGCAAGTGTTCCAAAGTAACAAAAGCTGTAAATCAGCATACTGATTTTGTTGAAAGAAAGACTCCAAAGCAGCTTTCAAAGGCCCACTCAGCATCTCTCTACTACTTTAAACACCAGAATTTTTACAGTCTGTCCCTAGAGTTCGTCTGAATAAGCCTACTTCGAGAAAATAGGCAAAACTCTCCCACAAGGCACTATTTTTAGGTAGGATTCATTACATAGTCACTATTTTCCTCAAATAATATGTCAATGGTGACACCATGGCAGGTTGCATGAACTGCCTTTATTCTCAGTTAAGACAGTATAAATCAGAAATATGTCCACTGACCTCACTGGAATCCCAGGAGCAAAGGACTGGTGAACTGACCTCTTGGCATCTGCTTACAATAGCCTTTATTAAACCCTCTGTGCACATTAAAGTGACCAAGTTGTTCACAAGGATAAGAAGAGAAGAGGTATAATTAAACAAATATTGCAGAAGTATTCCAGGTCACACACACAAAGTCATTTCTCATTTTCCAAATAATTGTCACTGAATGAGTGGGAGAAATTACAAAAAAAAACCCTTATTTTCTTAAACTGAAATATCAAACTACTGAAGGAATAAAAAAGGTAAGGTAACTAGAAGATATTTAGATGTAATAAATCATGATAAAGCCAACGTAAAATTACTGGCATACCTTTAAAGAATACTGAATACTAAAAGCAGAATTGAAGAGATTTACCTGATACCAGATTATTGTTAATTTAGCAATATGCATGGATTAGCTGCTGTAATTAAACATTTACTATCAAAAGCCAAAACAGGGGTACAGAAACAGCAGTCTAGTTGTCTGAGGTGACCCATGGTGGTCAGAAAGATCCTTTTGCATATTTAGAGTGACATATCTTCATCAGTCATAAGCAGACAGCTAGAGCAGTGAAACCTCTGCAAGTTTACACCAATGTGAGTAGTGCAGCTGACACTCCTGAGGGATAGGATGTCATCCAGAAGAACATGGACGAGATTCAGGAGTGAGCCCATCAGAGCTTTCTGAGATACAACCAGGCCATGTGCAAGGTGTGACAGCTCATTTGGAGCAACCTTCAATATCAGCAAAGGCTTGGGGATGAGTGGATTGAGAGCAGCCCTGCCACAAAGGACTTGGGGGTCCTGGCGGATGAAAAACTGGAGGCATCTGGGCAACGTACACTCACAGCTCAGAAAGTCAGCCAGATTGTATCAAAAGCATTGTGGCCAGCAGATCAAGGGAGATGATTTTATCTTTCTGCTTTGCTCTAGTGAGACGCTGCCTCGGAGTGCTACACCCAGCTCTGGGGCCCTCAGCACAGGAAAGGCATGGACCTGTTGGATTGAGCTTAAAGGAGGGCCATGAAGATGATCAGACATCTGGGGCACCTCCTCTATGAGGAAAGATTGGAGAGAAGACCCAGGAAGGCCTTACTGCCACAGTTCAGTACTTACAGGGGGCTTTTGAGAAAGGTGGGAACAGATGTTTTAGTAGGACCTGGTGCAACAAGACAAGGATAGTTTTAGTCCAGATAAGTGAAACACTGGAGCAGTTTGCCCAGACACACTGTGGATGTCCCATGCCTGAAGTGTTCAAGGTCAGGTTGGATGGACCTTTGAGCAACCTGATCTGGTTAAAGATGTCCCTGCTCATTGCAGGAAGGTTGGGCCAGATGACTTTCAAAGGTCCCTTCTTACCCAAACTATTCTATGATTCAATGTCAAAGGGAAAGTAATGAAGAGGATGATGATTATGACCACAGTGATGATGATTACTACTCCTCCTATTATTAATGATTGTAAAAATCATTAAAAACTATTCAAAATTATTAATAAAATAATTTCACTCTGTAAATGACAGCCAAAAAATACAAGGCTACTTTTGCCCTACATTATATTCTGTCCAGCTTCATTTTCAAATAAACCCATATTTTCTATTTTCCTCTATTACATAAAGGAGGGCCAATTCTTTCATTGTAACAAAGTATTTTTCAGAATAATATTTACTCACAGAGCTCTGCAAACATGATTGCCAGTGTAAATGTAATACCCATGAAAATATTTTTTCTCTTTTTTACCGAAATTATTTGTAGATCTTTCAGTGAATGCAACTCTCCTACTAATTCTGGTGGTGATACATGGGAAGAGATACTACACTCATCTCTCTCTGTATTAATGTTGTTAACAAGATTAAAGTTGGAACAAGACCCGATTTCTAAAATCACAAAAAAAAAAAAAAAAATTACTTCAGGAAAGTAATTTTTTGAGCAGAAATACCAGACTTTCATGAACTTTTCAAAGCAGAGCAAGCCATCTTTTCAAATGTTGGACAAGTTTAGCTTTTAAACAGCATTACAGACTTGTGATCTTCAGGTCTGTCTCGAGATTCCAGTTTCTGTGCTTTTTCTACAACAGGTAAAATCTTCATGTTGGAAACTACATGCTCCACACATATGTCCAATACTCGTTGAACTTGAAAAGAGCATAGTAACCCTCATTCTAGTTCCAGGGCAGAGTATATTTGGAAATTATGAGAAGAAAAAAATATCACCTTTGAAACTATAACCTCTTTTAAACATTACTTTAGAAGCTACATTTGACCTTACCATCAAGAATTTAATTAGGATCTTTCACACGTAATGACTTCTTGTTTTCCAGTTCAACCATCCATAAAATAGAATCCTCTGTGTGATTACTGAAGCATTTGTAATCAGACATTTCTTTACAGCTGAGCAGAAGACACACAGAAATACGTTTTCAAACTTTTGTGTCCTCCAGCTTTAGAGCGAAAACATTGTCATGAGGTAAGCGTGGAATTGCCCCTCTTTTCCAGAAAGTGACTGTTCAGACTGTGAAATTCGTGACTAGTGAACAGAGAAACACTGATTGTACTAAAGAACCTTTTTCTGTGTTGCTGGATGGCTCACAAGCTTCTGAAATGGGCATGTCTACCTTGCTAGACAAAGTGTGAGGCAGTGTGCCTTGCCTTCAATGAGAGAAAAAAATGAGAAGCTGCAACAGAAAAAGCAACTCCCTGAACATGTTTATTCCAAAACCTATCAGAAACCCTCATATATGACAGCCTTTCTGATAGGTGAGAATGAGTGGTTTAAGCTGTTACTATTTCTTTGTTAACTGATACCTACTCAAGGTCTGATTTGAATATGGTTTGAAACAGTCTTACCTCCCAGAATATCTGCTGTCTTCTTTCTAAGGACTAAGGAAGTTCTTACTGATTCCCTTCATTTAAGAGTCATATCACTGTTTATTAAACGTTCCCATATTTAGAAATGTAACCTTTATCAACAGACACTGAAAAATCAGCAAAGAGGAAGAAGATGCCATGCACCAAATTTTGCCAATGTATCCATTCAGCAACAGTAGATGTCTGTCAAAACCAGAAACATCCAAATCCATGAGTCCACACCCAGAACATAATGTACAGTGTCTTACTCTTACAGTACAGGCTGTCTTACTCTGATATCTGCCTCTGACACTGATCCTGACCTGGACTTACCCCATGCCTATGCCCATCCCCATCCCCATCCCACCTCCTTTTCAGTGAGATCCCTGCTCCATCTGTCTGGTCACTATACCTGATGTAACTCTCATCTTGTATGGAGCAGTGGGCCCTTGCTGTCCTCTGTCAGAAATGGGTGAAACTGAGCAGATAATAACCCATAAAATTAGAGAAACTAAAAAAGGACACACATAGACAGTGGCCAACGAGGAGGCAATCTGATACCTTATTTTGCACTCATAAACATCCTCAAAAGACAGATATAGGAACCTTCTTCTCTTAATGCATGAAAGGAAGTTGATTGAGGTATTTTTTCTGGTCTTAATAAGACTTCTGGTTGCCCCTCACAACGTCCTTATGGACGAGTTATCCAACTGTGGGATGGGCAGGGTCAGGGTGCACTTGGGTGCAGAACTATCTGAAGGACAGAGCTCAAAGGATTGCAGTGAATGGGGCTACCAGTGGCTGGGGACAGGTCACCAGAGGTGTCCCTGTGCTCCTCAGGGCTCAGTTCTAGGGCCAGTGCTGTTCAATGTATTTGTCATGACCTGGATGCAGGGGCTGAAGGCACCATTAGAGAGCCTGAAGAGGAGTCCAAACTGGGAGGTGCCATTGACTCTTTCATGGGACAAGAGGCCTTCCAGAAGGATCTACATAGACTGGTGCATTGAGCAATCGTCAAGGACATGAAACTTAGCAAGAACAGACACCGGACACTGCCCCTGGCATTGCATAACACCTGGCACAAATATGAATTGGGAGAAGAACAGGCTGGAGAGCAGCCCTGCAGAAAGGGAGCTGGGGGTGCTGGTTGGCAGCAAGCTCAGTGTGAGTCACCAGTGTGCCAAGGGCAAACCCCATCAAGACCTGCATCAAACACTGCAGAGCAAAGCAATAAATTTTTTGTCTCTTTATTGTTGATACGCTATTCCATGGTACCTAGGTAATATTTGTGATTGTGTTGTACTTTGATTTTTCTTAAGATAATGCTATACTTCTCACCACACACTTACTTATCTGACCCACTTTTCACTTCCTATACACTTTCCTTCCTATCCTGAAGTCAGTGGAATTTTGTCTTTAAAATATGTTTTATCTTTCTTCTGCAATGGGGTGCTTTTCACTTGTTCATTTTTGAATGAAAGTAGCAATGACCACTGTGAATTCAGCGTTTTGTCTGTGTGTAAGTCATATTCTAAGCATAGCCACCAGACCGTAATGCTCAGAAAATCTAAGAACTCTTCATCCTTTAACTGGACCTCTCTACGTTTTATGTTGGAGGTAGGCACCAATGTGCTTGGGCACATGTGGAAAAAAAAAATGTGTCACAGAGTAACAGATGCTATGGGCATGTCTGTATCACAGAGGATGCTGTATTATGCTTGGTCCATTCCAGTAGTGGATGGGTACTAATCAGAAATCTTGCACATTCTTTTATCCTCTATAGGTGACTCAAGGTTGCTTTTCTATCTGACACGTGCTCTCAGGAATTGCAAATGCTCATTACCTTTTCCTGTTTTGAAGCACAAAGTTTTACACTGATAGACAGACAGGGTCAAATACTTAAAAGAATTCAATACTTCATAATTATTCTTATTTGGAAAAGCTATTTTCCTTCCACACGAAAGACAGAAAAGTTTGACCCACATCATACACAATAACTACTGTTATTGTATTACTTAAAAAAAAAAAAGCTAAAGTACTCAGGAAAACTGTCTTCTTGCTATTATATTTCTACACTAGAAAGGAAACTAAGTAGAGTCTTAGACTGTCTGGAATGAACCTTCCTTAAATTAGCCCTGCGTGGCAAGAAATGCCATTAACCCTACAGTACAAAAATGACTGCACCATTCATCATAGATCAAGGCTTGTCGTTTTCAAGGTTTCCATACTAAAAATACAACAATTTAATTAGTATTATAAACTGTGCAATGCTTTACTGACATCTATTTAGTATAAAAGTGTCCGGATTTTGGTATGATAAATATCCACTCATTGTCTAGTATCCAAAGGCAACCACAGCTGCTCATCTGTCTTTTTAAAAACTGTGATAGAATTTATAATATAAACCATTATTATAGGGGTGATTAAGTACAACGAGTTGAATCCTTCTCTCTGTGCAGGAGTGGGGTGTAAATGCAGAGCAACACCATTAGTTCAAATGTCATTGCCCTACAATTTAATAAGAAGACATCATCATATTTTCAGTTATAGACACGCTATTAACAGAGATAAAGAATATTTATTCTTTACTTACAGGTATATGCCTGTAATCTAATGATTTACAGACACCCTTACCCTAGGTTCTTCTTCTCTCCAAATGGCATATACATTAAATATGGAATCATCAAATCATGAAATGTTTTGGGTTGGAAAGGACCTTTAAAGCTCATATAGTTCCACAGCCCTGCAATAAATTGGGTCAACTTTCATTAGACCTGATTGTTCAAACACCCAGTCCAACCTGACTTTGAACACTTCCATGCATGGAGTAACACAGCCTGTTTCAATGCCTCATCACCTCATTGCAATTGTCGGGTGCAGCTATTAGTCAATTCCTTCTCCAAAAAATCCTTATGTCTGCAATTTAGAGGTAAGAATATTGTGGGGGAGCATATCAAAGGCCTTACAGAAGCAGGTGACATCCATATGTCTTACCTGATCCAAAAATGGTGTTGATCAACATTTGTTTCCTGCAGCAGCATGAGAGTACAGATGGCTGAAATAGTTTGACCATAATTATGAATACTGCTGTACAGATCAAGCACTTCCAGGACATCACTGCAGAGTACATCCAATGCCAAAGATAGGTTAATGAAGGCACTTCCAAAATTTTCCAATTTGTCCTTATAAAACCATTATCAGAATGAAACCAAAAGGGTCCTGTAAAAGCTTGTTTTAGAAAATCCACAGAATTAATAAATTAAATTCTGCTTTTTGGTATGTAAGGCTGCAATAAAATTTTATTAAATTCTGTGGAAGTCATTGTTTACCAGAAAGGAATCTGTGCACATAATAACGCTTATAAACATTTATGCTGGTTCTCTAATAGGCTCAAGAGAGTTTGGTTGGTTTTTTGGCAACAATTAGAAGACTTGGTAATAAATTTTTGCTTTTTTTCATTAACAATTAGAATGTTCTGTTTGCTTTTAAGAAAAATCCTCCATGCACAGAGTTGGGGAATCTCAGAATGACTGAAAATTTAAGCAAAATATAGTCTGAGTAAAGTAAGCTGTTCATTTTCAGGGAACGATCCATTTTCATCATTATGGTCATATAGTTAAATCAAACAAAAAGCAGAGCAGAATTTCTGCACTGCAGTTACTTGAATTTTACCAAATATTAATTTAAAAATTCCAAAAATAGCTTCAAAAATATGCATTTGAAGCTAAAATTATGCAGGTAGTGTTTTCATTTATAAATCCATGTTCTTTCATCTCTAGAAATGGAGACAACTTGTATTCTTTTGCTGTATATCTCATCTGCAGAAGTCAGGCTTAAGATCCGCACCACATAATATTCTAATCTTTAATACTTGTAGACCTTCTATAGGTCTACTGCCTGCAGAGATAAAAACATTATTCATAGTGCCCCAAAGAACTTCCAAAAAAACAGAATTTTTTATTCCTGTAAGCAAAAGTGTAAATGAATCTGTAACCTTTAAGTTTTGAGAAAAATTGAGTAGTACAGTACAAATGAGTAGTTGGATATTACCTGTTCTATACAAATAATAGTAATATTGAGCCACACTATCTGTTTCACACACCACCGAATTAAAGGAAAACTATTGTATGCTGAACACATTTTACTTATTTACTTATGGCTAAAAATGTAATCACTCTACAGATGAACAGAAAACATGGAAGGCTTTATGATGCTGCCTTGCAAAAGGTAAGAAATAGCAACACATCAGTGTCTCAGAAAGGAAGATTTACTATCTGTTTTGTTTCTTGAGGAACATTGTGTTGAAGGCTAAGATGCTACTATATCTTAATCATAATGCAGGTTAATCCCTCATGGTGTAGACCCCAGACTGTTCCTCTATATTCAGGCAACACCTGATGGAGAAAATAGTGTCATTAAATGAGGAGATGGTATTGCTTCTGGTAATTAGCAAGTGTTCATAAATGTCTGAAAACAAGAGGAAGAACTAGCATTGCTGAAAATAATGTCCAGAAAAAGAGAAAAATGGGGCAAATTCTTGCCTGCACAAAAACTATTTTGAATAACAAAGGAAAGCTGCTTCTCATGACTGCTGTGGCAAAGCGAAAAGCATTACAACTGACTTGACAACTAACAAAGACTTTGGACTGATGCCTTTACTGTCTTCCCTTGACAAAAGCAGTTCTGCATCTGACCTTGTTTTTTTAAAAGCAGGCTAGGCTCTGCATGCAGGTATAATGCATGTCAATGTTTTTGCAGAATCACTGGGGGGAGTATGAAGATAAAAAATAAATTCCTAATTAAAAACAATATAGCACTAGGCCTTATTCCCTAGTAGACCAGAAGCCTCAGAAGGACACAGGCTTTGCTGGCATTTTGAAAGGGAACAAAATTCCTTCTTCAGGTCCAGCTGGATTTCGTGCTTATCAAACCAAATTTCTGACACAGGACACTGCCTACAAAGTTAACCACTTTGTAAATAGATGTAAATATGAACTATTCCTTCTGGATGTTATTTCTCAGTCATATGAAATAGAATTCCTACTTGTCCTCTGACAGGTGAAAATTGGGTTCTCCAGGTCAGTTGGGATCCAGCTATCAGGTTGGTAGACCCAGCCTGAACATTACTACCAGTACATTATCATCTATTCTGTTACTCCTGCTTTACTAATGAATCTAATCACTCTTATTTTAAGACCCTTGACTGCTTTGAAATCGTTAGTTCCCTTTAGCAAGAGAAGTGTATTCAGGCTAGACAGAGAAGTTTTCACTTCAAAAACATTTTAGCCATCCTCTGTATCAGGAAAAAAAAATCTGGAGTGTCTTCACAACTTTCAAACATAAGAACATACTGAAGTTTCAAGTACTCATTAATGCAGAAAACACAGTCTCCTTTTATCAGCATTTTCAGTTGCACAGTTTTATACCAAATGAACTTATTTAACACCCTTCTTCCCAGGCACAGAGACATATTTGAAGAACTAGCTCATTAACCTACTTGTAAAAAGTCTTCCAAGTTGGAAAGAAGCAAGAAAGATTTTCATGAAGTATTTTTATTTTTATAGGATTCCAATATTTGCCATTTTCCATTTTGTTGCTTTTTTAGAACTCTTTAATTCTTACATGGCTTCAGAGCTTCTAAAATCACCAATAACAAATACTTTTAAATCATTAATGGATCTGAACTAGACTCCTTTACAAAAGCATAATATTACAGAGTTAGATTTAAAATGTATGATGGTAATTTCATACAGAACTGAAATCCTTATTCTCCTAAATTTTGTTCTCTAAAGTCAACAACCTGCTTATTAGAGGTGGGTGGGGGGTTAGTAATAGGGATTTTTTATTTAAAGGCCCATAAAGTGTAAGCAATACAGAAATTTATGCTGTACTACTAGAACTAAAATGTTCTTTCTACACCTGAGATTAAAAATACAATTTCCAGTCAAACTATGAGCGTTGAATGGGAACTGAATGAAACAGAACACATAATCCAAACTGATATTTACCATGGGTCAGGAATTCCTATGGCTTTCAGGTAGAAAAGGAAAGTGTATGGACTTCGGAGCAAGATCAGGCTACACAGGATGATTACAGCAGTGTTGTTTGACACAGTAGGGAGAAAATTCATATGGCCAAAGCTTAATTTCAATCATTTTCACTTTAGTTCATGATAATATTATGTAGGTTTTCTGGGAGCCCATGTAAATCACTTGAAAGACAATGTAGTCATCAATCAAAGCCAAGATGTGTTCCTGAAGGGCATGCCTGCCCAAGGTTACTGTCTAGTCCACAAAGAGAAGGCAGTTGATAGAGGTTTTTTTATTTTTAGCCAAGCTTTTGATACACTCTCTGATATTTCCTTCTGGACAAAATGTTCAGCATACAAGTGGACATGTGCACAATATAATGCGTGAAAAATTGGATGAAGGATTGTGTTTAAAAGTTGTAGTAAAGTGGGTAACACTTGGCCATGGCCAGACACTTGTGGTGTTTTCAGGGCTCTCAGCATAGTGCTTTTATGGGGTTTTTTGTGTCAGACACCTGGACACAGAAGTAAAGGAAATTTGCAGGCAATACCAAACTAGGAGGAGAAACTGGTTGCCTTAACGGTAAAGACAAAAGAGAGATATTTAAAAGGTTAGAGTGCTCTAAGATCACCAGCTGTATAAAATTTAACTAGAAAATGTCTCTTTTTGTACCTGGGAGAATACAATCCAAAATACACGTATAGACTGGGGAAACAGATTCTTGAGTGCAGCCCTGTAGAAAGAGATAGAGGAGTTTTGGCCTATGATTATTTCAGTGGGAATCAACAATGTGCTCTAGCAGCCAAAAGGGCCAAAAATATCCTGGGGTACATCAAGTGTAGTATAGCTAACTGGCCAAAAGAAATTATTGTCCCAATATACTCAGCACTGCTGCAGCCTCACCTTAAGTACTGTGCACAGTTTTGGGCTCCCCAAAATTAAAAAAAAAATAAATATTATAATGTGTTCTAAGGAGGGCAACATACATGGTGAAAGGACTAGAGAGCAGCTGAGGATATTAGGTTTTTCCAGCTTATTGAAGTGTAGACTGTGGCATTACCTCATTGTTGTCCACACCTTTCTCATGAAGGAAAGCAGAGACTGAGATGTTGAATTCTTCTTGTGTGTGCTAAAAAGAATTGAAGGAATGGCTTTAAGCATCAGGGAAAGTTCAGATTGGATATAGACGCTTATCTTCTTCACAGAGAAGGTGGCAAGCACTGGAAATTGTCAAGGCTCCAAGCTTGTTGGTTTTCATGAAGTGGTTAGACATAGCTCTTTGATATATGAGCCTGTGATCTGTCCACAGAGGTGACCAAGGGATTTTTTTATACTGCTGCTCAGCCGTAGCCAATCATTTTATTTATGTGTATTGCTGATGTCCCTTCACACCTAAACATTTCTTCTGCTGTAGAGTCCAGCCTTATACTTTACTTGAAGCTTGGTGGCACTATATGTTTCAAGTCTCTGAGTTAAAATACAGCTGTGAAAGTTCTTCATCCTGCAGAATCTGATAAGTACACAGCACAGCCAAGGGGTTTTAATTTTTTTCTCATGTTGTCAAATTGATTGTGCAGACATAGAAAGCGTGTCCTGGCCATTTGGATAGATGAAAGCCAGTGAGAGATTTTTGACCTTCCTAGTGTGTACTAAGTTCTGCCATACAATGGCTGTTTGTTGATAAATACCTAGTAAATAATTTCTCCTGTACCTTACATTCATCACCTGTAGTGTAAGGCTCAATCTCCTACAGCCCTCAGCAGTGCTGGTAAATTATTGTTATCTGCAAACTTCTCTAAGATTCTTGAATATAAGATGCAATGGAAGGGAGACATAGAGGAGGGAAGTCGACTGGATAAAAGTTTTTCTTCACTTTATTATATTAGAGTGATGATTAATTTATCTGCCTTGCAGAAAAACATTTTAATAATTTCCATAGGAGAATGCGTTGATGTGTGTGAGCATTCAAAAGAGAGGAATTCCCTTTCAACTGTGTATTTCTGCATATAAGTTAGCAACGCTTTAATGTTGGTAGTGTTACTGCTTTGAAGAACAAGTGCCTACAAACAGATGGCACAGTTTGAAAAGAAGCATCAAGGGACCCACTGATTTCTGAAGACAAGTGAACTCAAACAGGGGAGAAGAGGATTAAGGGAAGAATTTGATTTAGGACACACGTATCAATTATGGCAGTTCATCATTTTAATTATGTTCATAGGACTTATGCGCTTCAGCTTGCTAGTTGTATTTAAAACTAGAAAAATACCGATCATTCTCAAAACACACACATCCTTTCCCACCAAGCTGCAGGATGCTAGGGGTCCCAAAGCATCACTTGTACAAAGAGCAGCAGACGACAGAAACAGGGAAATGGGGAACATCTGGATAAGACATAATTGCAAAGTTAAGTAGCTTCCAGTCTTTTAGTCTCATGCAGTGAGCAGAGAAATTGTTGTTAGTGGTAGAAAGCTGGTCTCTTTTCTGTTTGCCCAGGTATCACAGCTTAACCCCAGCCAGCAACTGAGGATCACATATTTGATCTCACCCCTCTACACCTTCCAGTGGGAAGGACAACCAAAGGGAAAAAAGTAAACTTCATGGGTTGATATAAGAACTATTTAATCATTGAAACAAAATAAAACTTAATAATAGTCCTAACAATACTAGTGACAAAAATAACAATAATTACAATAATAGTAATGATAATGATAACAACAATAATAGTTTTAATGAAAAGGAAAGAGTAAAACTTAAGAGAAAGAAGTGATGCACAATACAATTGTCCACTACCCACAGACTGATGCCCAGCCCAGAAAGCAATTGGCCCCCTTCCACATAACTCTCCCTCATTTATATACTGGACATGATGTTCTATGGTATGGAATATCCTTTTGGCCAGTTCAGGTCAGCTGTCCTGTCCATGGCTCCTTACAGCTTCTCGGGAACCTACTCACTGGCAGAGAATAAGGCATGGAAATGTCCTTGACTCAGAGTAAACACTGCTCAGCAACAGTCCAAAGCATCGTTGTGTTATAAATATTATTCTCATACTGAATCCAAAACATGGCATTGTACCAGTTCCTAAGATGAAAATTAAGTCCATCAAAGCCAAACCCAGGATAGTATCCCCCCTGACTCCACACAATTTGTTTCAGACCAGGTCGAACACTTCCTAATAATGCATCACCTTTCCTGTCTTTTGGTAATTATACACACAGATACAGTTTCCTTACTCTGTGGACCATCCCTGTAAAAGTCCAGTTAGTTAATTTAGACCATGACCTTTGACTCAATCTATCCAAAGCTGCCTGAATCAGTATACAGAAGATGTTAGGGCTGTATTTCCACCCTGGGGCAGGTGATTTCAGTGGTACAAGACACCCTTCGAAGTGAAGACAATCTATGGTCTTCACTGTGCTGCCAAAGGGATTGAGAAAGATGCATCATTGATATCAATTTTAGCACCACTGGGTTGCCTTTTATTCCAGTTCATATGTCCCAGTTCCAGCATGTCTGGTATGGCAGTAGTCAGAGATGGCATGAATCACAGAATCACATGAATCACAGACTCAGAATGTGGTCATATGAATCACAGAATCACAGAACAAGTAGTGATGGAGGGACCCCAGTGGGTCATCTTGTCCAACTGTCCTGCCCAGGGGAGACCACTCTAGAGCACATGGCACAGGATTGCATCCAGATGGTTCTTGAATATCTCCAGAGAGGGAAGCTTCACACCTTTGGGCAACATGTTCCATTATGGGTCACCCACACTGTAAAGAATTGCTTCCTCATATTCAGATGGAACTTCCTGCACATCACTTTCTGCCTGTTGCCTCTCGTCCTATTGCTTGGCAACACCAAGAGGATAGCTCCATCCTCTAGGCACCTTCCCTTCAGATTCTGACAGACATTGATGTGGTCCCCTCTCAGCCATCTCTTCTCGACATTGAACAGGTCCAGCTTCCTCAGTCTTTCCTCATAAGAAAAAATGCTCCAGTCCCTTATTCATCTTCAGAGTTCTCTGCTGGACACACTCCAGGAACTCCATGTCTCTCTAATACTAAAGTGTTCAGAGCTGGACAGAGCACTCCAGATGTTGCCTCACTAAAGCCAAGATGAGGGGTAGGATCACATCCCTCAACCTGCTGGCAATGCTCTTCCTAACATCACTCCAGGTTATCACTGGCCTTGGCCACAAGGG
>WBMY01010270.1:307989-327101 GCA_013397315.1 Donacobius atricapilla | reverse complement strand
AAAAAAAAAAAAGAAGTAATACTGGTTAAGCTATATTCCTTTATAACGTTTGGTCACAGTTAGTCACAGAATTTTCCAGCTGTGAGGATGATGTACACTATTTATTGTAATTGAATTGCTGTTATAACACCTTTCAAGAGGAAAAGTGATACATGACAAAAGTTGAGCTGACGCAGGGTCCCCCCTTTTATCTCCCCCCCGCGATTATCGGGAATAGAAACTTCACCACGGAGAGCCCCCGCTCGTGGGTGAGGACCCGGGGTGGGCGAGGACCTCGGCCCCGCGCAGGGGTGCGGATCCCGCGCAGCCAGAGGCGCAAGCTGCGCATCCCGCGGGAATCCCCGGCCGGAGCGGGCGCCGGGCTCAGCGGGTCCCGCGCAGCAGAGCTGGCGCAGCACGGGGAGAGGGAGCTCGGTGACAGCCCAAAGCGCCGAAAACAGCCGCCCTCGTGTTTGGGGAGGCAACTGGGTTTGTTTCCAGCCCACGAGTAATAGATTCTCTAGAGCATCTGAGAGATTACTTTATAAAGCAAATTCAAACCAGGCTGTTCATTAGATCCCATTATTATGAAAAGGGAATGATCAGTTGAGAAAAAATATCTATCTAATTTGGAGGGAAAAGACCACAGATTTTAAATAATTTCCGTAACTTTTGCTACCTTTGGGGGTTTTGGCAAGAGAACAAATAAAAACCCGGAGGAGTTAGAAGTGTTTTTTCCTCTCTCTCATTTTTTTCCCCTTCTCAGTGCCACACAGCAGCCTTTCCTCCTTCAACTTCAAAGAGGACTGAAAGGACAAACATTCTGATACAGCTAATAATACACGGAGAGAAAGAATTTGCATTCCTTAGCAAATATAAGTGCTCATTAATAGAATCATGTATTTGGCTAAGAACATCTTGCCAGTACAGCTGGGAGATAGAAAGTGGTGCGGGGAGGGTTGGAGGAAGAGTTTTGATTGACGCTGTAGGAGCCACATCACCCCCTTTCTCCCCGGTCATCTATACCAGGTCAACGATTACTATTAAAAAAAAAAACAGTAAAGTAACAATCATAGAGGAACAGATGGGGACAGAGTGCCCTGCGACTTTTGAAAGGCACAGCAAGGACTCGCTGCCTAGAAATTCATCAAGATAATGCTAATTGCACTCTCAGGCCGTGCCGCAACTGCCCTGCCGGGGGTCCCGCATCCCCAGCGCACCCCCAGCGCGTCCTCAGCGCATCCTCAGCGCACCCTCAGCGCATCCCCAGCGCATCCCCAGCGCATCCTCGGCGCATCCCCGGCGCATCCCCAGCGCATCCTCAGCGCATCCCCAGCGCATCCTCGGCGCATCCCCAGCGCATCCCCAGCGCACCCGCGCCCGCTCCGCGCCCTGCCCGCCACGGGACGGCCCCGCAGGGCCCGGTGCCCCCCGAGCCCGCGGGTCTGAGCGAGGCAGGGCCGAGCTGCGGCTGCCAGGGAGGGCGCGGAGGGCACGGGGACCCCCTGGCTCCCTCCCCAGGCCCGCCGGGGCCTTGCCCGCAGGGCTCGGGGCTCTCTCGCCCCTCACACGGCGTTAACCCCTTCGCAGCCGAGCCGCGCCGGGATGCCCGCACAGGGAAGATGCGGGTCTGGCAGCGCCCTGAGGAGCAGCTTCCCCCGGGAGCTCTCTCCCCGAGCAAGGCTTCCTCCGGCTCTGAGATGGCTCTACCCAGCAGGTGTGGTGGGAACTGATAAACAGAATTAAGGTTGCCTCCTGACTGAAACTTTGTTCGTTTGACTGAGCTGAAGGCGATTCTTGTGATTATCCTTATTTTGCACTCATGAGAACTCTAATTTAGTTCTTATATTCCCGACTGTCAGTCTGAACTTACTGTTCCCTGGAGAGGAGTCCTCTCCAAGAGGGAATAAATAAAAAGCAGCTTGACACAAACCGCAGGAAAGTTTACAGACACCCAGGTGGGTAAATCTTTCCTGTTCTCAGCACAATAAATGACATTAAAAAGAGAAAACCTTAGAGAAATTTAAAAAAACAACTCAGCCTTTTAAGGTGATTATCCTAACTTACGCCTACATTTACTGATTCTCACCTTTCTACAATGAAAAAAATATAAAAATATCTGGCCAGCACAGACTGAGTAGGTGTGTCTGTGAGGAGACTCGCAGTGAGGAGATGCTGAATTGAAATTGCAGCTCAACATTGGGACTATAATTTGTTCTCCTGGGTTCCAAGTCTTAAAAGTGTCATAATTATCAGGATTTTAAAGGTGAACAACATATTTCAAACTGTTGTTTTGAAGGACCCTGTGAGTTTATTTTTCACTTCAGTCTTGAACATCAGGTTTCGATATCTTTGTAGAAGATAACCCTTAATTCAGCTGCAAGGTTGAGAGCTTGGTGTAAACAGAGTAAGGATACTCTCCTGAGAGCCTTTCTCTATCAGATTTTGCTGCTAACAATTTCTTTCTAGGTTTTAACTCTTTTAAGCTTATTTATAGAAGTTACTTTTTTCTTTAGTTTTAGTTAATTTGGAGGCACTCTTTACACATTATGTGAGTGTATTTTATTACTCCAACACAGTTGAACATAGCTTGGCTTGGACTTTAGTGGACTTTATTTCATTGGAGATGCACATAAATGCCAGAGGAATGCACAGGGAATGCATCACATGAGGTTCTCTGGGATGGTTTGTGTATGGCGAGAGCAGAAACGTGTATTGGCTTCAAAGAAATCCTGTATTTTATCAACATAATCTGTAGGAATTGTCAGTCAGGGGCCTGCTGTTGGTTTAGGCCCCGTGATCATGGGTCTAATAACCTTCTGACTGAACTTGGGATTAAAAAGTCAAAAATCTGTGGTTCATTCAGCAAGTGGGACCCTCCATCTGAGCACGCTGATGTCTGCAGCCACTCTTTGTTCTGTCCCAGTGGTCCCCAGCCCACGCTGGCCCTGGGATAACAACATCAAGCAAAGAAAGCAGTGTCTCTTTTTTTTTTTTTTTTTCCCCTCACCTCTCCCCATCCTTGTTAACTCCTACGGCTGTGAGCAGCCTCAGAGGGTCCATAAGGTTAACAAATTGGGAATTTCAACCCCTTTGTTTCAGCCTCCCCTGAAACACGCCTGTTGGCTTTGCTGCAGGGCCTTGAACCCAGGAATCCCTCCTGACCCACAGCCCCAAGGCCCCCGAGCTCACAGGGACAGCCTCAGCAGGGGACTGCCCCGGGGTGAGGAGCCCAGATCTTGGGGGATGAAACAAAATGTTTCAGATGTGATGAATTGGACATCTGTTTCATCAGAGGGAAAAAAAAAAACAAAAAGGAAAAATTCATCAGCTCTAATGAGAGATGCAAAGATATTTTGGTCTGTTGATAGGCTGCCTCCTGCTCCTCACAGCTGGAACAAACACTGCCTAATCTATTGGCCCCTAGGAATAATTTTTTTTTTCCCCTGGGCAATACCTTTGCTTCACATCAGATCACTGCAGTATCAGTAGCAGGCACTCGATGCTTTGCATTGTGCTCTTTAGCAGTTTTGGGTCACTGCCAGCCTCCAATTCACCTGCAAGTTCCCTTCTCTCTGGGATGTGGATCTGTTCCATACTGGATTTCTCAAGCATCACCTCACCTTCCTCTGCAAGCTTTTATTTTTATTCAGCAGCTCTACGAGAGCTAAAAGAATTTTGTTTCTGTGTTAACGGGATGGGGGATCTGCTTTTACCCAGGGCTTATCCTTTAGGATTCACCTCCTCCAAGTGTTTCCATACCCTCCAAATGTGGTGACCAGGCGTGAGGGACATGTTCTTTGTCACCCTGAGAACATCTCAGTGTCACCCAGCCCTGCTGTGGTCCACAGCTCAGTGCTGGTGGGCACTCCCCTGGCAGGCTGCTCTATCAGGGGATTGATAAAACACCCTCGAGATTTTTGTTAGCAGCTTTCAGTGGACTCTGAATGGTGCCACAGCATCACCCTGGGCCTGATCACCTTCTGCCCTTTGGACAGGTCTTGGTTTTGTGCACAGATTCAGTTCTTGCAAACAGAACTCTCCAGTTCTTTGTGCAAAATTACTTTTGCTGAAAATACAATATTATTGATGGAGCCTTCTCTGGATAGAATTTCCTCTGCAGCTCCTATTCACTTCATTCCCAAGTACTGTATTACTCTGGGTGCAGGGCTTTTGCTTTTACTTGTACTTTCCTCCTCGCAAGAGGTGGCAGGAGGCCGAGCTCTGCCCGAGCCATCTTGCACACCATGGGCTGAGCGAAGCCATGAACGATGTCTCTGCTTCTAACCCCAAGAGTGTGCTTTTCTTCCGAAAGGCTGTGGCCAGAGATGGTGCAAGCTCAGCTGGGATTTTAGCCAGGCACTTGCAGACCAAGTTTTGCAGCATCGCCTGAGGAGGGCCAAGTAGGCATCTGCCTTTTCCTGGACATCCTCGCAGCTGCCCCAGCAGTGGCCCATTTCCAAAGTGCTGTCACCCACGTTTATTCAATACTTGACGTAGTAGAGGCTCTTCAGGAAGCTTCAGGATCCTGTCTGAAGCTCCTGATAACAGCTTGTTGTGCTGTTGACACGGTTGCAGATCCTGTGACTCCCCATGTTTCTTTTTTTAGAAGTAGCATTCCAGCTCTCTCCGGTTGTTTTTGTTTTTTTTTAAGCCTCCCTTTCATTAAATTGTGCTGATGCCGCAGAAAAATTGTCAGCTGTCCATTCTTTCCCCAGACAGGGAAGGTATCTGTATGTATATATATGTATATATGTATGTATAATCAAGGCAAGGGGAGGAAAGGGTCAGGTGTTGCTATGGAAAGAGACTATTAATCTGTGACAGAACTGGTACTCTGGGAGGTGAGAGCCTTCCCCTGCACAAAATAAGCCTTTACAGGGAAGTTCACCAGCCTTTCTCCAGGGGACACCTGCCCCTAGTTTGCTGATTTGGTAATTTGCTCCCCTTGTTGCTCAACTTTGATGATGGTTTTTCAACCAGATTTTCACTGCTCTGAATGTAGCCCAGCCTCAACTAGTCTGGATTAAATTAGAAAGAAGATTTGTATGAGGTATTGCCTTGAATGCTTTACAAAGAGCTTGACAGCCAGGTCCTGGAGATTATCATAAGTTTCTCAAAAATCCTGTGGTGGTTTATGCCAGACAAGCACTTACTTACACTCATCAGACACCTTTCAGTTTTAATAGATGCATCCAAAAAGCAGTGGAAATTGAAGCAAAGGGAGAGATTAATCCCTTTCTCATCTATGCTATTAAAATGATGTTCCTTGCAGACCCCACCGGGGTGTCACTCTGCTCCCTACTGGGCATGGTTTCACCAGGCACTGTCAAGTCACCAGCCTGCAGCAATAACACCGCTCTGCTTCTATTTTCTAAGTCCATTTCTGACCGGGGAATGGAGCAGAAGGAATCCTCTTTTGGAGCTGCCTTTTCAGAACTGGTTTCTCTTTGCTCCATGCACGGACATGCAAGCACACGCAAGCGGCTTCATCTTCCCAAGGCTCCCAGTGAGAAGGGGGTCGAAGCAGCCACTCCTGACCTACAAATTGATCTTCATCTGAGGGCCCCACGAAGTCAAGGACACAAGTTATTTACTGTGGCACGCTGATTGCATTAAAAGTTAATGCGATAAGAGGCAGATTCATCAGCTGAATGTCTCATCTACAAAACTCAGGCTGCACTCTGGCAGTTTTTACACCTTTAGAAGAATTCTCCCTCCGGTGTAATTTTAGCAGCTTGTCCCATAGCTTTACCCTGGCCTAGCAGTGGAACTAGAAGTAAAGAGTTAAATTATTTTCCTCTCGTACAGCAGGATTTTTCAATCCATTTCACTTTCCCAGCCCCTGCCATTCTTCCTGCTGACTGCAGACCTGCCAGTTGGTGTTGCCTCTCCCGGTCACTTGGAGGTTGCCTCATGGACCACCAGGTCCTCCCCGGCCAGGGGCTGAGAACAGCTGCTTGGAGGAATGTGAAGGAGCAGAACAAGCCTCTCTCCAGGTCGCTGCCCTGTTGTGATGCTCACACACACCCCAAGCAATGTGCCACAAGCAATGTTTTATTTTTGTTCTGCCTGGCAATCTCAGTTTCAACTTTTTAAAATTTTTCCTTTGCCACAGGAAGCATTGGACTGAGCACTGAGCTCTGTATACAATAAGAAGAGTTGGTTTAAATATTAAAGTGTTAACATTTCCATGTTGGTTTAAATATTAAAGTATTAACATTTCCATAGCATTTTAAAGTTTTCTTCAGCAGTCATTTGATTGATTCTGAGATTTTTGTACTGCTTTGGAACCTTTAAACCCTGGTAAGAAATCACTCTGTCTGGTTTTTAAGTCTTTGTGATCGGGACATTTCTCCTCGCAGGCCCAGGTGTGTGTGTGTGCGTACACAGAAAAATGGAGTTATGTGCCCCTCTGGAAACCAAACCCGGGGAAAGGAGGATAGCTCTTTCCTCCACAGCATTTACAAATTTTCCATGACCCCTTTCTGTCTTTTTCTGAATAGATTCTGCTGCAAAACCAGCACTCAGAGAAGGGCTGTGGCCTCAGCGTTGCCTTAGACTCATTTCTCCTTTCCCACCCAGTTCAGCAGCAACTTTTTCAGTCAAGAATGGTGATGGACATAGGGTATCAATCACAGGGGCTCTCATGAGCTTCCCAAAAATAAAACAGGTAAAGTTCTGTGATCCGACCAACACCACTCAAGTAATTTGAGCATCAAGGCACACTGATGATCAGCTGCTGCATGGTTCTACCAGGTAAAATAATGGGAGTATAAATTAAAACAAAACAAAACAAATCCCTGGCCGACTCAGAACTTTGTCATACAATTCAGGATGCTGCCCGGGGTGATTATCAGTGGTCAGTGGTGACACGATGACTAGTGAGAGGAGGAAGGAGGTGATAAGTAAGAGCTCATGGTGTGCCCGGGGCAGACAAAAGAAAAGTCATGAGGAAACAAAGCATACTTTCCAGAGCAAAGGTATTACTGAGAGGGAAGGGCTGTTTTTGCAGCAAAGAGCAGGTTTTCTTCACAAATGGGCCTGAATTGCATCGTTATAGAGATGGGGGTGCATTTCTCCTCTTGGGAATCCATGATTGCTAGTGAGGGAAGAGGAATGCAATCCCCTTGGTCCTACTAGTAAATCTACCCCAAATCAAAGCAAATCCGAGTAAATTGGGTGAGGGTTCTGTTTGCTGTTGTGGGCTTGTTCTGCATGGAAACGTATACCTTGTTAAGTGATATCCATGTACATCACTGCAAGCACTCCTTG
Source organism: Donacobius atricapilla (assembly GCA_013397315.1). Classification (NCBI taxonomy): domain Eukaryota; kingdom Metazoa; phylum Chordata; class Aves; order Passeriformes; family Mimidae; genus Donacobius; species Donacobius atricapilla. The sequence continues at coordinate 319,847 of WBMY01010270.1, read as the reverse complement.
AATCCAGAAGTGTTTACAGGGTAAATTTCAAATGAAGAAAAACTGCCTGTGTCTATTTTAAATTGAGGGACGACTTAAGAGACAGATTTTCTGCTATGTTTGACCTCTCCATTATGGTCTTGACAGCGTTTTTAAAAGCTGCCACCTCAGTACTATTTCTTAAGTGATAGGAAAGAATAATTATCCAGCCTGATGCAGGAGTGCCACGAAGGGAGGATTGGGGGAATGGAGGAAAAGAGGCAGTTGTACAAATGGTGGCTAAGCAGATGATCCAAACTGGCACCACTGATGAAAAAGAAACTGAGATATACTGAGAAAGAATGAAACATGTAAGAGAAGAAAGAACATGGGCATCTGGGAAAGCGAGGGTAAGAAGTATGATCTTGCTGAAGGATGGAAAAAAAGCAGCATCAAGGATATCTGGAGGATAGGCGCAGGATGGTGGGGAAAGGGATCTGTCACTTGGTTTTTGGGACGGGCAGACAGACGGGAGGCTGTGGTGAGGAAGGAGAGGCACACAGCAGACCAGGCTGGCCCTCGGAAGGGCGGTGGGGGGAAGGTGACAGGCGGTGCAGGTTGGGGGAGGCAGGGATGGCTGCCAGCCTGCCTGGTGATGGGGTGGCATTGCCAGGGCTGGTACTGTCAGCGATGGCAGATGACAGGAGCAGGAAATGGGGAATACGGGAGAGGAAAGTGCTCTCAGCCCCCACAGCTGACATGGGAGGGGTGAGTTCAGCTTCCATCCCTCAGTGTAGCTCCTCAAAAATCTGGGGCCATCTGGACACAGTCCTGTCCCTCCTACAAGCTGTCAGCGGCACCGAGGGATTGCTCTGGCAGCCAGGACTCTCTGGCACATCCCAGAGCCTCCGTGCTCATGGCCAGAAGGGCAGATGGCACCGGATGCACCACAGTGGCTTTGCACCACCTGGTGTCCCCTGCTCGGGGGAGCCCTGCAGAGCCAGGTGAGCCCTGCCCTGGGCTGTCACTCAGCGCCATGAGGGGACACCCAAACACCCTGGATGCCGGATGGGAGCCACGGTGTGAACGTTCAGCGTGGCCACGTCTGGTTCTGGCTGGCTGTGTTCTGTCAGGCATCACCAGAGCAGCAGCTCGAGATGGGTGAGGAGGCAGGAGAGTGAGAGCTCGCCTGGCACCGCGTCTGCACGGGCACAGAGACCCGCCGTGATCAGCGTCTTCAGCCCCATCTCCTCAGCACTTCCCCTGCCCACAGACTCAAATTTGGGCTGGTGTTTGGGGCTGCTCCTGCAATGGGCATGCATAAGAGTTGCTGAGAGTATCGGCCATTCCTGCTCGTGCTCACCTGTACATCAGGGATTGTTTTATTCGTGAAATGTTTCACTAACCCTCAGCCTTCCCAAGAACAACACTGGTTTATTACAGCAAACCTGGCAAGGGGGATCTGCAAAGTGAATGTCTAGGGTGAGAAAGTGATAAATGTTTTCTTCACTTAGAGCTGCAGAAACTAATGCCAAGGATGGCAACTCTTCTCCCTACAGGAAACCAAACCAAACCCAACAAACACAAAAACAATTAAAAAAATCATGCCAAAAAATCAAGGCTTGTAATACGGACAGTAAAAATTTTTGTTAGAGGAGATGACATGGGAAACAAGTGGTGACTGTGAGTTGCTTAAAGGGTCAGTTCTCCCCGGCCCAGGGGGGCTGGCTGTTTCTCCGGTCGCCCCAGGCATTGCCTCCTCACAGATGTTGGTCCTGGGAGAGGGAAGAGCTTGTGGTTGACTCATCCAACCCTCAGCCCTAAAAAACTCTTCTGGCAGAGAAGGCCCTGAGACTTTTAGCTTGAATCCCATATGTGCATGCATTGCTTTCACTGGAAAATAAAAAAGCTTTTAAAAAATGACATTTATTTCTGTTAAGTTGTAAGACTTCTCCAGTCTAGGTACGACATTCTGGCCAAAACCTTTGAGGCAGAGGTCCTCCCAGAAGAAAAACAAATTGACACACATTGAAGATATCCACAGAGTGAAACAGAAAAATAAATAGAAGGTTTGAACACAAGTTTTCTTTGCATGATAAACTGTTTGCCTAAACATTGATTTATTAATAATTCAGTAAAGAGAAGGAGAAAAAAAGAGAATAAAAAAGATTCTGTATTGATAAATTTGTAAACGTTTTTAATTTATTCTATCACGTAACATGAAAATATATGCCATGAATTCATACATAAATAATGAAATATCTTTGAACACTCAGATAAGTGTGCACACAGTGTACGCTTGTAGAAAGCAGAGCCCAGTTTCAAAAACTGATCTCAGGCCACGCTGGGCTGCCCAGCAGTGTCACTTTACACTGGGACAGCAGCCACTGTATGGTTACACACCCTGCTTTGGGGCTGGGAATTTGGGAAGTGCACACGAATGATCTGAAGCATGTAACACCAGCCCCTGTGATGGCCCACCACAAACTCCCCTTTCACACGGTGGGAAAAGATGAAACCCTGCGACACTCTTGCCCTGGCACAGGTATTTGATAGAATGCTGTAAGTGCAGTGGATGTAGTTCAGGGAAGGGACATATGAGCTGCAAATATCATTAAAGCAGCAACCAATTTAAAAATGCGTAAAATGCAGTAGAAAGGGAGCTGTAGCAAAACCTGTTTGTGATAAAATTGGAAAGAGAAGCACTGCGTGCCCAGCTGGTTAAATCACGATGGAGGGCAAAATCAAGTGAAAAATAAACACCAGATTTAGAAGCACACTCGATATATCTGGCAGACTGCAGGAGCTGGTGCCACTGAGGAAGAGATGTCTATAACCACACCAAAGCTGCCCAGTTCTGTTCACACCTACACATAATACTGGTGGACTGCAGAGCCTCAGCCACCGCCACTCGAGCAGTGACCCAGCTCTCCCCTTGCTGTCCCTGCTGCTGAGAGGACCGGACTCAGACTCTCAGAACAGATTCATCTGCATAGAATCATGGAGCCATAGGATCCTGGAGTGGTTTGGGTTGGGAGGGCCCATAAAGATCATCTGTTTGCAACCCCCCTGCCGCAGGCTGGGACAACTTTCACTAGCCCAGGTTGATCCAAGCCCCATCCAACCTGGCCTTGGACACTTCCAGGGCTGGGGCAGCCACAGCTGCTCTGTGCCAGGGCCTCACCACTCTCACAGGGAAGAATATCTTTCTAGTATCTAATCTAAATCTAACCTATTTCAGTTTAAAACCATTACCACTCATCACTACACTCCCTAATATCTTGAACATTTATATCCCCTCTAAGGATCTAGAGGCAGTTTTGCAATCATAAAAAGTTTCAGGAGAATGGAATTCATAACTATTAGGTGACTTCAGTGCTCAACATCCATTGAGTTCAACACAGGAGAAGTTTCTGAAACTTCTTTTATTTTCCTGATTAGCTCCTATGAACGCAGCTTCTGGGTGTCCAAGCTCTCACGAAAAATCAAAGGAAGCCTGAATGCAAAGCAAAAGCACAGTTGTCACTTTAGTTTACTCATGCTTGTCCCAGAAAATGAAAAGAGGCTTTTTCTCACTTTGTTGATTTTTTTTTCCTTAATGCACTCGTGCAACACAGTTGTGTTCAGAGTTAAACTTCTTATTGTCATGTTGGAAACGCAAACTGTGAATGCAAATCTCCTGATGGCTTAGTACCAGACCTATGAGTCTCACTGCAGAGACATCTTTGAAAATTTGGCCTCATTTTATAGTGACAAGTTGACAGATTCCTCTGGTAAGGAAATTCTGGTGAGCGGAGTGCCTGGAGGTTTGGCTAATTTGCTAGGATTACAATTTGGGTTTTAATGACAGCAGCTTAGTTTTCCCTCAAACCAGCTATCAAAATAGAGCTCTGCTTTTAGAGAAAACCAAATCCACAAAGATACAAAAGTAGATTTATCCCATCTGACTGGTGTTCCAAAACTCCCAACTAAGCCTGTGTTCCCCTTGTCACCTTTCCTCTGCTAGAACCTGGGTCTGGTTTTTAATGTTCTTGCATTGTTTTGAGCAGCCAGGATTCTTGGGAAGCTCGCTTGCACCCTGTTTACTTTAGAAATGATTTGGGATTTCTGTCTCACACTGATGCTGAGCATATTCCTTGTCTCCTCCTCTTAGGCCCCCATTTAAGGACCCAGTGGGATGGTTCCCCTATTCCCATCATGAGCTTGTGCTGCTCTGCCACACAAAAGGGAAGCCTTGTGCCAGGATCAAGTCCACCAACCCCTTCACTTTTTCCAAGACACCTTTTTATGATAGAAATTCTTCTCAAGCCCTTGCCAATTAAACCCAGTTTAATAACTCCGACCATTTATCTGACATATTTCATCTTGGAAGAGTTAATAAACCCACGAATTATTCTGCACAGTGCTCCCAAGAGGCAGATCATCATTATCACATCCTCACTCCTTTGACAGGGAAAGTGAGGCAATGTGTTTTTAGGACAACAGAGTGGAGCCTTTGCCAAACCACCCAGGTGAGTTGAGTGCCCTGCAGTCTCCCATGTGGGACAAAAATCTTCTTCTACTGGATAAAATGGGAGAATCTCCTGGTTTTCCACATCAGGAAGATGCAAAGGTGAAAAGAGGGGAGCCAGGCCATGGAAATTATGTCTGTGGATCTTCCAATTCTTTGCTGGGTATTTGAACTTAAAATGCCAGCAACATTCTTCTCCTTTGCTCTCAAGAGGCAAGCTATATCTGGAGTAGGGCAACATGCCTTAATTTGAGAAATTTAATGCCTTCGAAGCACTACCAAAGCACAATTAGCAAATAAAAAAACCCCAGAAGTCAAGGCAGGAGACCTGAGTATGTAGTTCAAACATCAAAGGAATATTACCTGTGCTTTCATCTCCCTTTCCTCTTGTGAGCCAAAGATACAACATATTACTGCATATTTTAAGCATTTTCTGTTTTGAAAGCTTAAATGTCAGCGTAATTACCCCAATGGTAATTTCTGTTGCGCTGTTCCAGGCTGGTACTTCAGCAGAATCTCCCAGTTTTCACATGATTATCTCCATCTCTGCCTTTGATAGGTTTGTGTGCCATTTGCTCTGGATTTGAACTGGTTCACATTCCTTGAAAATCTGCTTTGAATGCTGCCAGACGAGGTATGGTGCTGACTTCTGTGGGGCATTTTTGATGTCCTGCTTTCACCTGGTTCCCCCATCCTCTTTCCCAAGTGCAGGATCTCCTTGTTGCACGGGGACCCACAGTCCAGAGCAATCTGTAACCACCTGGAACAGAACATAACTTTTACCTTTTCTTTTTTTTTTTTTTTTTCCATCTTTCTTTCTTTAGGATGATCTTTGCAGTTGAGGATTATTGACAAATCTGCTTGAAAAAGATGCGTGAAGAACATCCTTTATGGTCCATCTTGTGGTAAAATGCGGGTATTTCTTTGCTCATTTCAATGTCAGTGGATTATTTATGCTGGTGCAATGTTTTCAAGAGATAAAATACTCCCCACTGTGCTACATGCAAATCTCTGCAATGTAAACATAAATAGTTGTTGCACATGCATAATCAAAGACTTTTTTTATAATTATTGTTGGATAGTTCAGTCCTCTAATAGCATCATCTGGTGTAAATCAGTGTGGCTCTACTGAAGCCTGCAAAGCCCCTACCGATTTGTACCAGATGGGGCTCAAACTCTTCACTCTAAGTTTAGTCCCTCTGAAAAAATAAAAACAAAAAACCCAAACCAAAACCAACCAAACAAACAACCCCCCAAAAACCAAAAAAACCCACCCAAAAACCAAACCAACCAACCAACTAAACAAAAAGCAACAACAACAAAAGGAGAGAAAAAGCCCTGGCAGTCCTTGAAAATGAAGTTCTTTGTTCATTCATGGGAAGCTGGTAAAGCAAGAGTGGCAGGGACTTTTCTTGATCCACACTCACCCTTGTCTAGGGAGAACATTTCTGCCATGAGGGAAAGCAGGAGGTTCTGTGCCAGGTGAGTCCTTGGCCCCTCTGCTCAGACCACGGCAAAGATTTGCCGGATAATGTCATTTACACCGTGAACTCCTTTCTGCCAAGGTTTGGACCAAGACCACCAGCTCTTAGCACGGGCCAGCAGACACTGCCAGAGGCTAAGAATCTTCTGTTGTTCAGAACCTGTGCTGCATTGTTAGATACCTACAGGTGAAGGACTGAAAATCTGGTTTTCTGTCCCCAGAGCAATCTTGTTTCACTGTCATTCAGCATTATCTTTTCTCTAACATTGTACCAGCACAAAGAACTTTCTAAAGCTACTTTGACACCTGATTTGACTCCAGCTAAAGACAACAACCTCAATTTCGTGCTTCTGGTTTTCTGTAGAAAACCGTGCTCTGAGTTAATGTAAAAGCCAATATTCGGTAGCATCTATTTTCACAAATTAATTTAGACTACATCATTCAAATAGGTGCTAGGGGAGGCTGCCCATGCAGATTTTAATGCCATAAATATATACATTTATTTCCAAATCATCAACATCTTAACTGCTGTACACAGTGTTTTATCAACAGACACAAAGTTAAATTTGCTAGCATAATAAGAGGTGGAAAATTAGGAGTTTGCTCCCCCTCTTTTAAATGCCGATAGCAAAAATATCCACTAAATACTGAATATTACCTATTAATCATAGATTGGAGGAGAGAGTTTTGACAGAAGTGAAGAGTACACACATACACACAGCATAGATGTACCCACCTTTCAAACAACTAAAAGTCTGCATTACTGTGCTCATCTCTTTCAGGTTTACCTGTCAGATTTTTTTCCCCTTGTGTTCTCCATTTTTTGACAAGATCCTCCAAAAGGGTTGCTGTTATTCTTGTATAGGCTTGACGTGGACATAAACTTTTTTGCAAGAAGCCTGAGCTACTGTTAGCAGCATCTGAAGAGCTCCAAGTCCGACGTGGGTTTAATTTGTGGTAAGTGCCATGGCAGAACTGTCTAACAATATAAGTCGGTTGGACATGTCGTCTGGGCTGTCACGTTCAATTTGCACATGACCTCCTGGCCAAAAAATGGGAAAGAAGTGGTAGAATGTGGGACTGAAAGCTTATATTATTGCTTTGACAGCTTCACTCATCTAGAAGTAATGCAAAATGCAATTTATATTTATACTCTCTGACCTTCTGTACAGAGAGTGAAACTATCTAATGATGGGCCATGGTAGCAGAGAAAGAAACAGATCTCAATACAGCTGGAATTTGTCTACTTTTTTTTTTTTTTTTTTTTTCAACCATTCAATTACAGTCAAAAGATAAATGAAACATGAAGAGTGCCTTGGTTAGGTAGTGACACAATTATTTTATAGTGAGTAGGTTCTGGCTTTGAGCCTTGGCAGAGGTTGCCATGCACACCTTGTTTCACTAGATACAGATAATCTGCCTGCTCCCACTGGACAAATCCCCTCTGCTTGGAGGTGTGTCCTTCTGCCCCTCACAGGAGGGGAAGAAAGACATCAGCACCTCGGTACCATTCTTCCCCTGCATTTCAATCTCCTCCAGAAAGGCTGATGCTCTAATCCTATTAACCACGATAAATCAAGTCAGGCCCGATTGCAAACGGGACGTGAGGCATTTCTGTGGAAAAACAGGCAGAGAGGAAGAAAGCGCCACATTCTCCTCATCTGAGGACCAGCGCATGGGTTTGTGTCCTCCCAGGGAAAAGAAATAAATATAGCAGCCTTCGATTGTGACAGTAACCACCAGGTAACACCTGGGGATCCTTAACAAAACGTCTCAGAGCTGGTGTTGTACTGGCCCAGCTCAGCATCCTCCAGAGGGGCTCACTGCAGCCACGGCTGGTCAGAGCAGCACAGTTTGGCTCAAAGATTCAGCCTCCAGCTGCATCTGTTCCTCTCTTCTCATCCAAATGAGACACAGGATTTGAAGCAAAAGTTATTTACAGGGATGAGCATTAGGAGAAGGTAACAAACACAGAAAACTGAACATGTGGGGTTTATGCATCTCAGAGTATTTTGTACAACTACATCAGTTTGAACTCATCTCTTCACTCCATTGATCCATCCTGCTTTAAACAGGAGTCGATCCAAAGTCCACTGACCTTAGCACTGAGAGCTTCATAAATGGTTGGAGGCTGTGAAAGAGGTTTAGAAATTAGGTGTTCATATAAACCAACCACTTGTTTCCTGTCATAACTGTTTTCTTCTGGTTTGCCATGTTTTGCTCTTGTACATTGAATTAATAAAAATGATTGGATGAAGATTTCAGCTGACATCCAGCTTTCTCCATGGAATTATTTTTTAACAAGATGTGTGTTGATAATAATAAACCATTAAACTGATGGTCACTATACAGTTAATATGGCAGAAAAGAATAAAAATGCAGAAACAAAGGCCATGAGAAGGTCATGTTTCATAAATAAATACAATCAGATGAGATAACTAAGACAAAATAGTTCAATGATGAGAGGCTGAGTGAAGATTAATATGCAATTTATCTTTTGCTTTGTTTCCCAATGAGAAAGGGCACTTTGTCCAAACTATTAGTTATCCTACAGGTTAAAAAAATATTACTTCTGCACCTTTTGGAGCAGAATATGATGATGTTTATTAAATTATCAGGAAACTTAGCATGTGGCTGATTTGTGGAGCCTCTTCCCCTGGTCCCTGCAGGCTGGGGGTGTAAGGTTTCGGCCCATGGGTTTAAGCCTCGGGCCACACATGGGGCCTGGGACCCCTGGGGTGACTCCCTGGTGGCAAGGGGCAGCTCTGAGGATGCCCAGGGCTGTGTGAGGGGCTGCACTTTGCAGCCTGAGCCTCACAGTTGGTGCACACGGTTAAATCAATCCCACCTCCCCAGGGCTCCTCCAGCCACAGAGCTCTGCAGCCTGACCAGGGGGGATCCAACCTGGGGATCTGCTTCCTTTTCATTCTTTTTTTTTCCCAAGTGGACAGCTAGGACAGAAAACATGAGTTAAAACAACTGAAAAACTTCCGCAACGCACCTACATAGGTCCAAAAACTTGCCTGGGTCTGGGTCCTGCTGGTGCCACTGCAGACTTTGCCCTTGGCAGAAGGAGGAAAGGGCTGAGGCCTCTGATTTGGGTGGGAGGGAGAGGAACTCCCCCCAGGTAATTGCAAAGTTGCTTTTGCAACCTCTTGCCCAGCAGCCGGTGCAGCAAGCAGCGTCTCCTCTCACACTCTCCACAGATCTTTTCCAGCTGAGTCACTAAATGAGGAAAAAATGGAGCAGTTGAGCTGGCATTTTAGAGGACTGGTTTGGAGAGGAGGTGGGAGGAAGAAATCCCCCTCCTTTGTCTGTACCCTTTTTATTTATTTTTTTTTTCCACCAAGCTGCTGGAGTGAAGCAGTTAATAGTGATTTTTTTTTTCCATCATTTTTAATCCACAACCCTGCCCTGTACCTGCCCTTATAATCCCCTAGCATGTGCTGGTGACATCACATGGCCATCAGCTCCCAGCTCCATCCCTGTGACTGTCATTAACTGTTGCAAGCAAATGAAAAATGACTGGGAGACTCGGTGGCTCCCACCAGTGACCTTGGGTATTATTAGAATGACCTCGCTTTGGCTGGACCATAAAAAAAAGAAAAACCTTTCTTGATATCATCGCTGGGGCCGACTGAGGCTGTTTGCAGCGAGGAGCGGGGAAAGGAGCGGAGAAAGCCATTAAAGAAAGCAAAGTAAATGTTATGCAAAGATGCAGTGGCCATAAATACTTGATCAGAGGGGCAGCCCCAGCAGCAGCCCCACAGCCTGACCCCTTGCCAGGACACGCTGGGCAATGCTGGGGTTACTGAGCACCTTGCTGGGAGTATTTTTTAAACAACCTCCTCTTTGTGATTTGTTTGCTTGGGCTTTAAAGGAAAATAAATCACGTGTAACCACTTAAGGGCTTATTGGCCTCTCACACCTTATATTCTGACACGCTTTTCTGGTAATACACACAACTCTGTAAGCAGAGGAAGGGGCAGACTGGGCAAGATGAACATTTTTTTTGTGCAGTATAACACAAGGAGAAAGTGTCTTTATGTGCCTATGTAGATACACCTGCTCTCTGTGCAAACACACACTTATGAATGTATGTATGTGTGTAGGCATAAATACCTACACAGCACTTACAGATGTTCTTATTTATGGCCGTGCGTTATTCTCGATGCACAGGCATGTGGATATAAAAACAACAAATATTCACTGTATGTGTCTGATGTTGCCTTCTATATCATATATGAGTGTATATATTTACATATATATATATATATATATGTATCACATAGTGGTCATGTTTCTTCCAGTGTACTCTGGAGATATTGGTAATAAAAATAAAGAATTAAAATAAGAGTAAGAATTAAAAAAGAATGAGAACGACAATGGGAATCAGAATAAATAAGAATAATTCACATATCTGGGCTGGGCCAGGAGGATGCTCTGGTGTTCAGTGCCCTCCCTGGCAGGGACCTGCAGGCTCCCCCCGGGCAGGGGCTGCTCAGGACCCCCAGCTCTGGTCCCACCGTGGGGCTGGGTGACCACGCCAGGCTGAAACGCGCTACCGGGGGGCTGGGTGGGGGCCGGCTGCCCTCGGGGTGCCTCGCTGTGAAGTAGTTAAAGCCCTGGAGGCGCACGAAAACCATCCTCCCGCCGCTGTCCTGCCCGCCTTCTCCGCTGTCAGCTGGAAATGGATCTGATGCCCTCTGGACTTTAACTCCCGACGAAAAGGGCATTTTATTACAGGTTATGACAAGTTGCAGAGAGACTTGGAGAACTCAATAAGAAGGAGCAGCGAGTGGAATCAAGGGGCAGGAAGGGGAATGCTGCAGATGTTCGGCAGGCAGAGGGGAGGTGGGTTCAGACGGGAGGTGTGAGCACGGGCATTGATGTCAGGGCTGTGGGCAGGGACGGNTGATGTCAGGGCTGTGACCAGGGGCGCTGATGCCCGGGCTGTGAGCAGGGACAGCGATACCCGGGGCTGTGAGCAGGGACAGCGATGTCAGGGCTGTGAGCAGGGACAGATGCCGGCTGTGAGCATGGGCAGCGATGTCAGGGCTGTGGCCAGGGGCGCTGGCACCCGGCCTGTGAGCAGGGGCGCTGATGCCGCCGGCGGGAGCGCAGCGCATCCTCCTCCGGGCAGGGGCTCTGCGGAGCGGGGCAGAACCGCGCTACCAGCGGCAGCTCCTCATAGGGGAACAAGAAGCAGAGCTCACCAAACTCCCTTTTCCCCCTGTTAAATCGGTGCTTTCTGCTCGTCTAGAGAGCTTCTGTCCCCTTCGCGCCGCGCAGGACGCGCTGCGTGGGACCGAGGCGGGAGGGACCGGCTGCAAGTGGCTTCCCCACCCAAGTCCTCCGTCCCGCTCCCGTTTTGGGCCGGGGGGCACCTCTGCGGGCTGCAGGGGGGCGGCTCGGCCCGTGGTGCCAGGCGGAGCGGGCAGGGAGCGGCGCTCCGCCGGGCCGCGCTCAGCCCCCGGCTCTCGCATCCCGCTGCTCGGACCCGTCACGTATCCAGCAGGATGCCAAGGACTTTATGGAGTCTGTCAAGCACTCAGTACTTCTGTCTTTAGTGGCATCCTCATAGACAAACTTCGCAGGTGTTAAAAAAAACATGCCGGGAAATAATACTACTAATACTAAGAAAAAATAATAATAAAAAAAAACCCTCAACAAGCTTAACAGCTGCTCAGGGACACTGCAAACCATCTGATTTTGCAGGATAGGGCTACCATCCTAATTCTCCCTGGCAGCTTTTCAAGTGCGTTTCATCGCCGGTTGCCAATGGAGGATGGCTCTGTCTCTCCCTTCGAGCCCTGCCGGGTGTCTCTGGGAGCGGTTTGGCACCGGGAAAATCAACTCCCATCTCGGGAGCTGGGGAAAAGGAGAAAAAAAAAAAAAAAAAAAAAA
>WBMY01010270.1:293691-305197 GCA_013397315.1 Donacobius atricapilla | reverse complement strand
TTTTCCCAGGAATTCGTAGCAGAGGGACAGGTCGAATGGCACGGACGCTGATTTTCCTTCACCCCTCCCACCCTCCTTTTCCCCTAAAAAAAAAGTATTTATTTTATTTAGGCAGGGAAAAAACCGCTTTGGTAGAGAGGAAGACGGGGGTGATTTTCCCAGTCCTTTGGGCACAGATTTGTATCTACCGCTGCCAAGCCTAAGGTAATAATTGAATCTCTCCCAAATCTTGGTGATAGAGCAGTCAGAAATGACTCCATCTGACAGCAGAGCCATGAGGCAAGTGATGGATACTATTGTCCAAGCCTGACCCTCCATTAACACCACCTATCAGCATCTGTATTCTGTCACCAATTCCCATGCCGGAGCCAAGAGGGGTGACTCTAATATTCTGAGCACATTGAAGGCTTCCATGCTGAGTTCAACCCTGCATCAACTAAATGGGTGGAGAGGATGACCTAAACCTTGCTCTCTCTATCTCCACTCGCCTTATTACCCCACTCCAATCCCATTGTTTTGCAGGTGCCTGCAATTTGCTCCTTATCTCCTCACTGTTTATGAGGGCTCCTTTTTATTAATACAAAGGGAGAAATGTTATTAATATTAATTAACAAAATAAAAAATGAAGCAGTTTTGGGAATCCACCAAATGAATAATCTCATCCCCTAATTGGAGATGAAGTGGTGGTGGGGGGGAGGAGGTGTAAGAGAAACAGATGACCTACTGGGTGACAGGCACAGGTTGGAAGGGTGACATTTTATTGTAAGCCTCCCTATGAAAGGAAGAAAAGGAAAGGACCAGTCAATTTAATGCAGGGACCAAGAGTGCAAGAGTGTTGCTAAGAGACAGAGATGCTGCTAAAGTTCTGTGAGAAGCTGTACCCTGACCTTATGCAAATGGAGGCTTCCAACTCTTTGTGGAAAGGCTGCAAATTCCACCCACTGTGTCACCAATACCTGGCATCGAGCCTTTTATTCAAATGTTCTCTAAAAACACACACGCAGAGGATGTGACAAAGCATGACACATTTAGGGCTGGAAGGGGGGGACGCGAAGGGGGGCAGCAGGGAGGGGGAAGGACGGATCTCATGGTGGAAATGTCACCCATCCATACCTCCCAGAGCCTGTCATCTTCCCGAGCTGAAAGACGAACCTAAGGATTCCTAAATTACCTTAATCCAGCTCTATTAGGAGTCATAAATAGCATCTACTCCTTGTGTGTGGGAGAAGCTTTGGGAAAATAGAGGAGCCACCACGATCTGCTGCCAGCAATCTCTATACCTGCATCTGCAGCACCTACAGCTGCCCAGGGATTTCCTTCGGGATCTGATCATATCCCATGGTCAAAATAAGTCAGAGAAAACCCCCAGGCACCCCTTAGCCAGGGCCCAGAGCTGTGGGGAAACATTAAATCTGGGGGAGCAGGGCGGGGGGAACGCTCCCAGTTCAAACACAACCTTCACCGAGGATTCAAGGTGAAGTGAGTGGCTCTAGAGCTGTTTTATTTTTTTTTTCTCACTGCAATCAGCAGAGAGTAAATACCCGGGTAAATCAATACAGATGGAAATACCTGATGGAAAACAAGGCTGTTGGGGTTTTTTTTGTTGTTGTTGTCGTTTGTTTGTTTGTTTGTTTGTTTTTAATGGAATCTGAGTTCCAGGCGGGCATCAGAGTAATTGAAGAGTTATCTCGTGGAAAAAAAAGAAAAAAAAAATCTAAAACGCCAGTTATGCCAACTTTCTCCCTAGTATATTAAACACCTGTGGATGCTGCACCCAGGGCTCCCCAAAGCCCCCAGACTTTTCTCTCCCGGCGCCTTCCCGCCGCCAAAATTGATGTTTTGCCTCGAACGCGCAGGTTTGTGATGCAGGGAAAGGAAGGGCTGCTTGTGCTCAGAATGATAAATGATAATAATAAAAAAGAGCAGAATGACCTGGGCATCTCCCTGGAACGGGAGCGAGATAAATTGCTCCAGGACAGGCTCGCCCTGCCGGGCTGAGCTTGCGGTGCTTAAATTCGATATCCCTCTGCTTTCCACGCGATCTGGAAATTATCGGTTTACTTTCATTTCAGTTGATCCTCGGGGCACTTTTGGGACTCCGGCGGCCAATTTTCCTTTCACAGGAGATAGGATTTCTCTGCCCGCCCTGAGCAGCGGCTGAAAAGTGACTCAGCTGCGGTCTGTAAAGTAAGGCGATGCCTGATTACTCATCTTTGAGACACTCAGGGTTTGCCTGGACTTCAAACCGTCTCGGAAAGTCGAGCTGGGAGAAGCAGTCAAAAAACTTAAAACCCCTCTGTCACCATCGGATCCGCCCGATTCTCCTCGGCCCCATCCCTCGTCGGGGAAAAGCAGCTTTGGGCATCTCCTGTCCTCAGGATGCCCCAGACCAGATGGAAAACGTGACCTTTCAGCAGTGAGTGACTCAGCCCCGTGGGTGGAGGTGGCGCTGAGAGGGCCACGCTGCTTTCCTAAAAGGCCACCCGGGCTCCGGGGGCTCCGGGGCCGCTCCCGGCACAGCCCCGCTCGGCCCCGCCGTGCCCCGCGTGTCCCCCCGCGGGCACGGGGGCTGCAGCTCCCTCGGAGCCAGGCGGACACAGCAAATCAAGTTCTCCGTGCAAATTGCCCAGTATATATATATATATAAAATATATTTATAATAAGAATTTTCATAATGTGCAAAATACTATTAATATTTCATATTAGCAGGGCTTGCATGGTGAACTTTGTAACGGGAAATTCAATCGCCGCTGTAAATATTAATAGAATATGAAATGAAGCCACAGCTTCCATGTAGCACTGACAGTAAAACGGAGTGAACATGTGGTGGCCCTGGGGCAAGATAGGCCTTTCCTCTTGTCTCTCTCGCTTTATTGCATTAGCCCGAGCCTCTCCTTACAGTCCTGGGCTCAGAAGCTGAAGTTCACAGGTCAGCCATGACAAATGTCCCCACGTCTAGCCAAACAAGACCCCCTGGCCTCGCCATTCCATTTGCCCAACAAGCCCCTGGAGAGCGCTTAAGGGTGGCTGCTGCAGGTAAAGAGCTCTTCAGCGCAACTTTCCCAGCGCATCCCCGGCACCCGCAGCTCCTCCAGGGCTGCCTGCGGGACCCCGCCACCCCAGCCCGGCTCCGGACAGTGTCCTGTCCTGGCCCCAGCCGGGATTTCCCGGCCATTTCCTCCCGCTCCGAGGTGCTCCGGCGGCACCCGCAAGGGTCGGGGCATCCGCAAGGGTCGGGAACATCCGGCAAGGGTCGGGACATCCCCAAAAGTTTGGGACATCCCGTAAGGGTCGGGGCATCCCGAAAAGTTTGGGACATCCCGCAAGGGTCGGGACACCCTGCAAGGTTTGGGACATCCTGCAAGGGTCGGGACATCCCGAGAAGTTTGGGACATCCCGCAAGGGTCGGGGCATCCCGCAAGGGTCGGGACATCCCCAAAAGTTTGGGACATCCCGGAAGGTTCGGGGCATCCTGGAAGGTGCGGGGCCTCCCGCAAGGGTCGGGAACATCCCGCAAGGGTCGGGACATCCCGAAAAGTTTGGGACATCCCGCAAGGGTCGGGCCATTCCGTGAGGGTCGGGGCATCCCGCGACAAGGCGGCCCCACGGTGGCTGTGGGGCTCTCCAGGGGCGAAGCAGAGCGCCGGGAATCAAGCGCCTCCTTGGCTCCTCAGCCCCGTATTTTTTTGGCTGACATCATCCACCCGGAGCGGCAGCCTCTCAGGTTTTTGGGGTTTTTCCAGCCTTTCCCCCGTTTCCAGGATATTTCTTGTATAAACATCATTTCCAACCGCTTCCTTCTTACAGCGGGCATTAATCTCCATTTGTTAGGGGAAACCTTGTCAGAATTTCCTCCCGCTTTTCCCCACGGAGGTTTGGGCTGCCCGGTGATTTATGCCGTGTCTCCCCGGGGCTCGGCGCGGACTTTTCCCGTGCCTGGAGCAGCTTCAGGTGGGCGCAGAGGGGCTTGGAGCCCGCAGGGAGAGCCGGCACGATCGGGGCCTGTCGGGAAGGGGGTAGAGGTGGGGAAGTGGGACAAGGCACCGGGAAGGGAATTCTAAAGGGACGCTTCGGTGAGTGGAAAGCGGGAAGTTAACAAATGGGCGATAATCCCAAAGCGACAGCTCTTTTTATCTCAGTAGGCAAAACTTCTCACCTGAGAGGGGGGGAAACACACGGCACCCCGAGAGCCCCATTCCTTCCTACATTAAATTTAAAAAATTAAAAAAAAAAAATCCAACAGGAAAACCTGTGATCAGCCCTTACCAAAAACTTCTATTTCAACAAATACCCGGGACAACTGATTTCTTGTAGGAAATTCTAATCTTATAATATTTGTCTGACAAAGTCTCTTTGAGAATAAATCTAAGCACCCGCTTCTCTGCTGCTTCTGCAGCCGCTCCAACTGTCCGGCAGCTGTGAGGGATGCCGAGCTGGGAGGGCAGAACCCTCGGTCGCTTCCTCCCTGGAGCGGCTCGTCCCTAATTGCATGCCAAGAAGAAACAGTTCTCGGGAGCCTTTTAGCCACCCGGGTTGTGAAATCATGAATGAAAAGGAAATAAACCCTAATGCGCAGCCAGGAACCGACTCCGGCCACTTCTACACTGACTTATTCTTTTAACAGCCTCTGTATTTTTACAGCGTCGTGGCTCACGTACTTTGTACAGTGTCTGTGGCTTCATTAAAAGCTTTCTATTATATCCCCCAGGAAAATGCAACTGTCACCTTTCCGTGCCTTTTAAGAAGAGTTGCACTTTCAAAGAATATTTTTCTCCCCTTTTACTAAAAGAAACAGCACTGAATTCAGGTTTTGTAAGTGTTAAATAACTTTCCCAGCGTGTATTAAAGGAAGATTGTATTTTATCAACAGCTGATTGATGCGGCCATGTGATCCTCTCGGTTTGTCTATAGTATCATATTTATTTAACCTGCTGGGGGACTGTGTTCAGGGGCCGCTTGCTCCCGCTGGCAAGAGCACACACATTACACACTACCCCAGGTATTCTGATTGATTGTTCCCACCCCACAGCCTTTGGATCATAATTTAACACAGCAGGTCCTACAGCACAGAGGAGGTTTTCGTGAAATGCAGCGAGGGGTTTCTCTGAGCCAGCGCCGCACAGCCACCAGGCTTTTCTGAACTAAAAATCTGACGTACGGGGAGAGGTGGAGGAGCGCCCGCAGAATCGTGATGCGAACGGCGGCACACGCAAACGCCTTTAGCCTCCGCGTTTAATCCGAGCCCTTCATTTTTAACAAGTTCTTCCTGCAAATGAGCATTTCCTGGGACTTTCGGAGCGCCCGGGTGCGGCACCATCACGCGTGTCAAACGCTCCGTAGCGGCAGTCGGTCAATTATATTCAAGCATATTTAAAATGCGGAGAGAGCCAGACGTCAGTTTTCTCCTCACTTTCCTCGAATGAAACAGTTCAGAAAGTCTTTTGGCTGCCAGCTGCTGTTTGGCCCCAGAGAGGAGATAAAAACAAAACACGCAGCACTCCNCCCCCCCCCAAAAAACCCCAACCCCCTCAACCCCCCCCCAGTCCACACCATACCCGCCCTGCAAATTGTTTAACAAGCTCTGTGATGAATTAATTTGCGCGGGGAGGTCTGGATCCCGGCGGCTGCTCCCCGCAGCGGGGCTCTGGTCCCTGCCGGGGCCGGAGCGGGGCATCCCCGGCCGGGGTGCGGAGGAGCTGTCCCCGTTCCCCCTCTGGACACCTAGGGCAGGTTTAATTAAGATGTTGCTTTTTTTTGGTCATGTTTATCCTGCGTGCAGCCACGTTTTGCTATGGAAAACAACGTTTTGCAACTTTTTATTTTATTTTATTTTTATTTTTAAGAAAGAGTAATTATTTATATTTTTAACCCTTTCCTCCAGCCGGGTCAGGGATGCGCTCTGGGACAAGTCTTCGCCCCCAGCCGTCTCTCCGTGACCGTGAGGGACTTTTTACCCCCTCTGGCTTGTCAGTGCCCCTCGGAGGAGCGGGGATCTCCCTGATTTTCTCTCTGGGAGCTGCACCCTGTCCCGCAGGAGGCCCCGACCCCGGCCTGACCCCGCGTTGGGTGCGGGCCGGAGCTGGCCCGGCCCGGGCGGGTGCCCCGGGCGCAGCCTGGCATCCGGCGCTGTTTACCCGTGACTCAGGGCCAGGCCAGGGATGCAGGGGCTCGGCAAGGTGAGGGAGATGGCAAAGGAGGTGCCAGGTGATGGATCGGCTCCAGCTCCGCAGTGCCGCGGGGCAGAGGCGTATTGACAGATCACGTTAATCAGTAATTTTTAATTTTTTTTTTTTTCTCCTCTGGTGGGTGCCGGCGACAAATAGCTTCACTCTCCGGGCTCGTAACCCTTTTGTGGCCGGGGCCCTTCTCCCTGTCCCCCTTCTAGGTATCGATACGAGCTCGTCCCTCTGGAAACCCCCCGGGGGAGGCCGGGTGGATTTCCCAGGGCGCTTCTCCTCCCCAGCTTAGTTTTGCTCTGGGAAAATCCTGTCGCTTAGGACCACCTGTGCTGGGACCTGCTCAGGAAAGGCGGTTTTATGGTCCAAATGTCTCTTTCGGAGGAGGGCACGGGGAGCGCTTTTACTTTATAGTGGAGACTTTCCGCCTTACCTGTTCTGTTGACAGAGTAAAGCAAATCCCACTTAAAAACATGATTCCAGGTCTCTGTGAGAATGGGGCATATATGTTTTTAGGGCTTGTTAGTGCCAGGTCATATTGACTGATTCCTGAATGGTTGCCATTGTGCCGCGCTTGCTAAAGGAACCCGAGCAAACACCGCCCGAGAAAGGCTTGCGGTTCCCTTCCACCGCCGGCTGCGGGCTCGCAGCCAGCCTCTCCCGCCCCTGGCTAATCTCTTCCTTNCCCCGGCAGGATGCGGGGCAGCTCCCGCGCCGCGGCCGGACCCGCCCCGGAGCCCCGCTCCCCCTCCCCGAGGAGCTGTGGGAGGAAAACAACAACGTTTGTTCATTCCAAGCCTCGGCAAACAGCTAAACTAGTTTACACAGTCGGTTTTGAAGAACGAATAAATTGTTTTCTTTAAGTACACCGTCCTAAGCAAGCACACACTTTAACTAGTTTTCCTAGGAGAGAGCTTTTTACTAGATTGCTTTTTCATTGCGTGGCTATCGGAATGAGATAATGACCAAAGAGGTGGAACCTAATCAGCCTTTTAGTTGAGTTTAAAGAGTCTAGAGGTAGTTTAAAGGTAGCTTTGGTCATGTTTGCTGGGCAGCTGCGATGTTTGCACTACCACGTTATGATGGGGAGAGTAATGTGTTCGATAGATAAGGGAAAGAGGCTAGCCAAAAAGCAAGGTCAGGTGTGATAAGACTTGACACTTTTCCTCATTTTTCACACACATAAAAGGAAACTTTAAAATATGAGGCAAAAAGAAGGAAAGACTCGACATGCTAACATCTATCATAAAAACTGTACCATTAACAGACCTCACTTCTTATTTAATTTGCCCAAAACCTTATCATAGTTTGGAACATGTCATGCCATTAAAAAGAAAAAGAATTCTTCAATTTGTTACCACCTAGGTATGCTCTAAAAATAAAACCTCCCTGTTCATGGGATAACCACACAATTCCCTTTCTCCTCCTTCATGTTTTATCTTCACTTTCTAAAGTAGTTAATAAAATAAGTTATAAGCTGAAGATAAGAGCCCGTGAGTGTAATCAATAGGGAAGGGAGGGCATAAGGTTCCAACAGAGACAAAAATCCTGGAGGAAAAAGGAAAAAAAGAAGTCTCTCTGGATTTAAAATCTGTGCAAAACAAAACCACCAGGTACTGATGAAAAAATACAAAGTGCAATGTAACTAAATGATCAGTGGCAAAACTCACTCCCTTAAATAAGCTGCAGTGACTTGAATGGTATTTTAGAAATACTGGTGTCCAGAAGGACAGCTACATATTATCGATCCTACATTCTATGAAAATGAATTGATTTTTGCAATAGATGCAATAATTCTAAACCAGAACTTAGAACATTTCTTATTTCAGGAAACTTTTCTGCCATCTTCAGTTGAAATCTAAGCCACATATTGAAGGTCAGTCTCTCCTCAACACCCACCTTCTATCAGAAAATGATTTCAGTCCCCATTCAACAAAAAATTTGCAGATAATATTTGCAGAGCCATCAAAAACCAATTTTCAAAGGTAACTTATGCTAGTGTACAGAGGCACTTACACACCCATGTCCAAAATACGGCTTCACAAAAAGCCTGTGCAGCTGCTGGTCAAAATAAACCCAGAATTTATAGGCACTGCAGCTTTTTTCCTTGAAGCCTGGCAGGTGCCTAGAATTTGCCTTTGGGCAGGTCTGGGGCTTTCTGTCCCTCGGCAGGGCTGAAAAGTTTGGTGTTTTCTGCCTTTTCTCTGAGCCCCTCACAAATGACGTTTCTGTGCTTGCCCAGCGGGTCTTTAAAAGAGAAAATGAGCTGGGTGAGGAAAGAGGACTGACCCGCTGCCTTTTCCCTCCTGGAAGATGTGATTTCCCTGCCCTTCCATCAGTCCTCCAGGGTCAGCCCCAGAGAGATGGTGATCTACGCTCAAGGTCCTCCTCTATCTGAGAGGACATAAGCTCCTGCTCCATCTCTGCTGGGAAATGAAGAGAAATGGGTCACATTTTTATCAGCTCCTCCTGAAATGGCTGCATTCTGCAAAGAAATGGGGCCAGAGACAATGCAGACATGAGCATGGCTCCGTGTCTCAGTGGTTAGAGCCAGCACCAGGGAACGAGAGGAGGAAAATTCCTTCTGGGTGAAGCTGGAATCCCCTGTGCTTTCAGGCACCTAAAGCATTGCTGCTGCAAATCCCAGCCCTCAAACTGCCCGGTTACCATTCCAGCTCACAAGGGAATGGGACTGGATGTTGAATGGTCCCTGGATTCCCACTCCGTGCTGGGCCAGATCCCTGGGGACAGAACAACAATTCACCCAGAGCAGGCAGGTCTTGGCACAGCTTTCCCGTGGAGCTCAGTGCAGTGCTGGGCCAAGAGGTCCCTGAGCACTGTCACTGTGCCAGCAAACAGCTCCTAATCAGGTGGGGCTCAAATACTGCTTTGTTCCCAGCCAGGGCATTGCATGTGCACCCACACGTCCCAGCACAGGATGTGACTGAACACACATGTAAGGCTTAGGAGATTCAGGTGCCTGAACACCTACAGCGCTTTGTCAGATCAGTCTGACACACGCCTGAGTCACTCAGGTAATTTTTATGATGCTGCTCTCAAGCACCTGCATGACTGATGCCGCATGAAGGATCTCACGGACCTGGCGCAGGCACCTCATGCCTAAAAGCAGACGTTTGGGCTTTGCTGAGCAGGGATGAGCTCCCACCCACACGGGGATCATGCCATGTCCTAACACACTGCTGGATCGCGGCCAGGGCAGCAAAGCACAAAAACTGCACATGGGATAAAGAAAGGGAGCAGCAGTTCCTCAGGCTTAGCAAGTCCTGAAAATAACCCGGCTCAGGGTCTGCCAAAGCCAGCGCTGCACCTCCCGCAAGGACCAGTGTGAGGATGACAGAGAGTTTTTCCACATCACCCCAGGGTGGGACAGATGTTTGCCTCCAGCACGTTTCTTTCTCTGCTCCTGAGTCCCACAGGAAAACCACTGGGATTGCAAACTTTCCTCAGAGTAATGGACAGGCAGCCAGATTACATTTTCCATATGGAACAGAACAAAGGAACCCTGGATATTTAGGAATTATATTCTTCCTATAGAGGCCACCTTGTACACTTTTTTTGGTCTCATTTT
This sequence comes from Donacobius atricapilla, assembly GCA_013397315.1. Lineage (NCBI taxonomy): Eukaryota > Metazoa > Chordata > Aves > Passeriformes > Mimidae > Donacobius > Donacobius atricapilla. The sequence continues at coordinate 295,432 of WBMY01010270.1, read as the reverse complement.
AATAATCTATATCAGTGTTGTTTTTTAGCTGATTTTAATGTCAACCGGGGATTAATGTGCATTAATTAAATTGACTGTATTTTCTTTAATGAGCACAAAAGGATTTTATGTTAATACTGATGATCCTAATAAGGATTCTATCTACTTATCTGCGTTTTCTCAACATCCTGAAATATTTTATTAGGAAACAAATTAATTTAGTTACTCTCACAGGGTACAAACAAAAGCTATCAGGTGACTGCTGCCTGGCTCTGATGATTAAGCTGTAAGTACTGCACGTACAGTAGGACTGTTCACTGCAACGCACTACTTTAAACTTAATTTATGCCCTTTTTATGGCATTGACCAACTTTTCTGCATTGAAACTCGCTATTAAATGAGTACCTGAGTAGCCTTAGAAGAGCTGCAGGGAGAGAAATCTGGGTAAGGGCCCATTCTCCTTGCCTTGGAGTGAGTTACTAACAAGTGAGAGGCAGGGAATTAGCTGGGACCAGATACTGCAGAGTGATTACAGACAGGTAGACAGGTATTCATGTACAGCCCCCTTTCAGCTGCTCAGATTGATTATGCAGATTAGTTTTTAACTTGTTAAAACTCTATAATATAATAACAATCGTTCACAACAAATGAAAGAAATACATTTATTTGCATGCATGAATATATCTGTGTCAATATATTTTTATACATTCACAGCTGTTCGGAGCTTGAAAGACACTTGACTTGCTGAGCAAGCATTTAATAAAAAGCCCATGGAAATGTTAATTAATGGTATTTGGTACTAAATGCTCACTTTGATGCTAAAATGTTACGCTGTGCAGATTTAAAATTCATTCGGCATTTTTTGCCCTTGTTACCATCTGCAAATTTCCACCCCACACCCCATTCTCACATCAGGTTGCTGAAACAATTTGATAGTATTATAGCATATGCCAGTAATGAACACTAGGGATGGCTTCTGATCCCACCACACCTGCTTAACATCGTGGCTCTCCACTGCCTGATTCTTGTCAGTTGTTTGCCTCTTTTCCTCCACTGCCCCAACCCAGGCCACCCTTGGTTTTGCACAAATGTGTAGGAAGAGGCAACATCCCTCAAAGAACTCCCAAGAACTTCAGCAGCTGCCATGTTTGAAACAAATAAGAGCAATTCCAGTGAGTTCAGGAAAAAAAATATTCTGCTAACCTAAGTTAGATATAAAACAATCTTTGAGATCCAGCAGCAAGAAGAGATGTAAGAAACCTGGCAGTGGCTCTAAGGTACCCTGGGGAAAGGGGATCTGAAGGCTTTCAGGGCAAAAAGCCCACCTGGAGCATGGAGAGGAGCTCTGGGAATGATCTCTGAATCCTGCCAAAGGTAATTCTGGTTTCCTGAGATCTGTGACATTGGGAAATTCAGCCAAGAAAATGGTAAATGTACTTTTTAAAGGTTGATAATAAGGTGAATTGCAAACTCATTGAAAATATCTATATGATGGAGAGAAAAAATTGCTTACATTTCAAAGACTTTAAAATTAAACTTTTGTTTACAAAAATATGACTGATCTGATTACAGAACTCCTTATCTTTTAATTTACATTTGCCCTAAGTTTTCCATGTAAATGAAATCACAATAATATCTTAAACATATTTTAAAAAATTCCTTTGGCTAAAATGCTGGGAAAAGGAATGATTTCTTCTAAGACACAAGATATTTTTTTTTTGTTTTGTTTTAGATTAAAATTCCCACTGGAAAAACAAAAAAA